>JAPYZR010003314.1:0-32522 GCA_030522945.1 Trichopria nigra
TTGTTTTCGAAACCACTGTAATGACAACCATTGCTTCGGTCGCATTATACTTGTCCACCGAAATAAGAATTCATGTTAATCGGACTTCTAGTTCGTGAAGTAACGCAGAAATATTAGGATTTTTCATTCTGCAGCCGCCATTTTGTTTTTGCAAATATTGTGTCATCAATTATTGCTTCGGGCTCATGAAACTGCATGTTAAAAAAAAAAATCAGATTGATTGGACTCTTTGTTCGTGAGATAACCGTGAAATGGCTAAAAATATAAGGGTTTTTCATTCCGTGAGCCGCCATTTTGTTTTCGAAACAATTCTGTCATCAACCACAGTTCATTCCGTGAGCCGCCATTTTGTTTTCGAAACAATTCTGTCATCAACCACAGCTTCGGGCTGTGTTAGGACGTTTTGGTCATGAGGTAATTGGAAAAAAGAGAATGAAAAAAAAGTAAAAAAAGACGAAGTTGGGCGGAAAAACGGCAATTTGCGACGTGAAGCACTTGGTAGATATATCTTACCCGACTTGCGTCAGGCGAAGTAAAAAAAGGACAAAATGTACATCGAATGCACGTTAAATTCCTCACTTTGCGAAAATCTACAACTTTCCGCCCTGAATACTGAAATTTTAGTGAAACGGAACGAAATCTTTGACAACCATCTTTGCACCTCATTATACAAATTTTATTCATACATTATTGTCTATAATAACCATTATTGTTTAACACAACCGATTGGGAATCACGTGTTTTCTGGTCAGTTTTTTTTTTTTTATTAGGATGACTATAATTAATGTATTTTTCAACCAATATTAATAGAATCCTATACTGTTGATAGTTTAATGTTTAAAGAAACAGTAATTCTTCTTGCCCTAGGACTAGAACTCTACCTTTTTCTACTAATCGCAAAACGGTACTTTTCTGTTCTAGGTAGTAAAGTCACATTTTACGTACATATTATCTTTTGTCTTTTCTCCTGGTCACGTAAACTTTATTCGTCTTAAACGAGTGCAATATCTCGCGTTTGTTTTCATTTGTATAGTTGCTTCGGCGACGTCGTCGATTACACGCAAAATGTTTGTTACTGTATACTACACGCGGACAATTGTTGAATATGTGCTTCGTTGAGATATATACCTTCGGAAAAGAAACGAGGCAGTGTCAAGTTCAGCGATTGAGACCGATTTGTGTGGGAATGCCAGCCGACGGTATATACCTACACCTATACGAGCGAGGGGAACGATGCCAACCGAGCCGAGTTTACAATCGAAAGAGTCTCGCGTTTCTAGACGTTGCATAAGAATTATTTATACCTTGGGCTTATTTATAAAACAAAACGGTACGTTTTCAGAGCGCATGTACCAATTTGACAGTTAGTCGATAATTTCCTACAAACGAATTTCCAACGTGGCGCGCGGCGTCTGGTGGGAATGAGAAAACTGCGGACACCCCCTATAGGGCGGCCGTATGATAAAACATTCATTGCTAATTTTCCAAGTTCTCTGCTCATTTTCGTGACGCTAAAAAAAAGCGCCGTATTCGAATGGCGATTAAACTCGTAATTGAAACGTTTTAATGAATAAAATGAAATTAAATGGAAGCTGTTCTGTGGATAGTTGACAATCCGAATTTTTAAATAAAATTACTGAAATGTGAGTAAAGTTATTTATTTTTGTTCCTTTTAATCATTTATACGCACGATCCCTGCTGGAATCCAGCGAGCGACATTTTTGGCTGTACACTGTACCGCCATTTTGTAACGATTTTTGAAAAAAAAAAAAAAAAATTATATTTCGTTTCCTTTTTCGGGCCCTCTTCATGGTTCGCGCTTTTTCGTATAGATATACTTGCCGCCACGTTAGTATATATCAAACGTGGACTTTCCACAGTATATGTTCAGAAGTTTCGATTGGATCTTCGAATTTCATGCGGTAATTGTAGTACAAAAAATATATAAAAATGTATAAAAAATGTATACAAATGTGTAAAAAAGGTGTATAAAAAACGTATAAAATAATGTATAAATAAATGTATTAAAAAAATTTACAAAAAAATGTATAAAAAATGTATAATAAAATGTACAAAAAAGTAGGTGCGTTGCTTCTACTCACTTTTTTTGTAATCTTTTTACTACGTAAAAAAGTCAACTTTCATGCTGTGCAACTTTTAAAACTGCTTTATACGCGCTTCCTTTTTACGGAAGATGGGGTCGGAAATCTTGTATAAGTAAATGTTAATGTCACAAACATTCTGCGTTCTTGATGAAAATCTGTAATTTCGGTTAGCCGACGGCGTAAAACTAATTAATCCAGCCTACGGCAAAAGTGGTTAATTAAAATAGCACAAAGAAAAGTTCATCGCGAGACTCGATTACGTTGAAGGCCACGAGATTTCCCGTAAAAAAAAAAAGACGTCGCGGCGTCCCTAATGTCAAAGCATAAAAAAAAGCCTTTATGAATGGGAAGTATCCCTCGCAGTGATATGAAAGTCCCAAGGCACTTTTCTGACTTGAATGGCTTTATTTTACGACGACTGTCCGAACGATGTGAAAAAGTTCGAATGCCTTTCAAGCCATTTTCGCCATTGATTCATTTTTTTTTTTTTTTTTTTTTTTTTTTTTAAATTATTAGTATCCGATTTTTTATTGCAGCTTGCACCGCAACGCCTAACAATTATTATACCATATATGTTTATTTCTTACATATAAACGTTACAATTGTCTTGTAACCTCATAACATTTTTAATTTCCGCGTTCATTTCACATCGCGTATAGCCATTTGGTATGTATATACATACTTGCACGTTATCAGCGTACGTATATTATTAATAATTTGCTAAACTAATACGTTTCATGTAAATTACGCGGAAATTGTACACTGTCCATAACTATATGTGTTTATAGATCGAAGTAATCCTCGAAGCGCATTAGGCATCATTGCTTATTAAACGGATATATCCGAGGTCATCGACTCTCGCGTCGCTTGACTAATGATCTCGTTATGCACTGCTTGGTATTGAAATTTTTATTCGATTTTGCCGATAGTCGATGAAAATTCAACGATTGGTCTATAGGCAAACATCGTATCGAGTTACGAATGTATTTCTGTTCTTCGTTTATCTCTGTAACAGTTCAAGACATGTTTCGTCCTTTCATTGAGGTTTAAAGATCCATATATGCAAAACGTTACCTTTAGAAACTTCTTAAACACGTGCAGATTTCTTTGTATTCCTCGTAAAGAAACGCAAATATAAGAAATCCATTGTTGGAATGATAATTTATTTTTATTTTTTTTTGTCAAAAATTCAATATAACTGGCCTTTTTCCTTTTTAAAAATGTGACATTTTTCTTATTATTAATTAGATAAACGTTTTTTGGATAAAATCTTGTACAATTTCCTTTCTGTCCAATTTCCAATTATTGTAATATTTTTATATACATTTATTATGAATAAGGTCATGTACAACATAGTCACAACGTATGATCTTCAATGACATTTAATACGTCCTGACGCATTGTTCCAACCAACACTTTGCTCGTATTGTATCACTATCTACATTGTTATTGTCATTAAACCTTTCCCAAATATCGTTTTTATCAGCATGGACATGTGGGGTTTGTTCGTCACCTTCTTCTTCGTATGTGACAGGGATTTCTGACCTCAACTTCATCATCTCCAATTTGTTAAATAGTAAAATATACATTTCTATAATCTAGATGGTAAGGTTAATTTTCCCCCATGGATGTTATGCATGCACAAGTCTATTGTTAAAAGTATACCCACCCTAACAAGTGAGAGTGTGTACTGACGCATCGTTAGAGCAAACATTTCCAACGTGTATGCATCTCTCGATCGACTCGTTATCGAAAAGTTCAGCATGTGTATACACAATCAGTACCGTCAGGAAGGAGCTCCATTACTGGGACGAGTGACGCAGATTATAGTGTGTGTGAATGCGCCTAAAAATAAAGACGCACGTGTGTGTATTGGCCGCATTATTATTACTCCGAACGAAAAGCTTTTCCATCAGGGATCGCAACCTTTGCCATCCTGACGATCTACATCGATCTACAGAGACAATCTCGACCTCGTTTTTTTTTTCATTCTTTCTCTCCTTTCATTCGACTCCCATTTTTATTATTGACTCGCTCTTCCCTCAAGTTCAAATGTCAATTGGACATCTGCTCCTGTGGGTGTACACACATACTCCGAGTCATCCGACAATGTACCACACGAGCAATGTTTGAAAAAAGGAATCCAAACAAGCCCGCATCACTTCACGACGACATCTGCTCTCCCAAGTAGTATATATATATATATATATATATATATGTACACAGTCATTCCGGTATCGTTAGTCCGCGGTGCATCAGCTGATCGATTCCTTAAAATGAAAGCTGACAATTTAGATGGCGACCTTTGCATTCGATTAAACGTGTTGATCTGTTTAAAGTACCTTGGAAGTAAATAAAACGACATTATCCGTTATACGATTCCATATCCACACGTAAGCAGTGACATTGACTTTTGCTGAATTCCATCGAAATCAGCTCCGGCCTCTTTTTCATTTCTCTGCTGCGTCATTCGTTACAAAATAAATAAATAAATAAATGAAAGTAAAGGTTACACGTGGATTTTCACTCTTTAAGAGGGACATTTCAGGGACGTTTGCACTGTAAATTCTTGCACTCACTCCATTGTAGACTGACATTTCACACCAAAAAGTGTGAAATTTCACTCGACGAAATTTAGAGTGGAAGAAACGATGCTTGTGTAGTTATTCTTTGAATTTCTTGGGGTGAAATTTCACTCTATTCTGGAGTGATCCGGAGAATCTACATTCCAGGTAGAATGAAATGTCATTCTTAAAGAGTAAAAACTCACTCTTCAATGGTGAATATTAGGCCACTCTGTGAAAGAGCGATATTTTATACTTTCTGGAGTGAAATTTTACTTTTTTTTAGAGGGAGTCGGAGAATTAATAAAGAGGAAAAATTGATTTTTAAAAGAGAAATGATTGAGAAGCTCTTCAACGATGAATTTTTACTTTTTAAGAATGATGTTTCAGATTTTCTCCTCGAAAGAAATTTCACTCTATTCTGGAGTGACCCTTAGAATTTAGACTCCAGAAAGTGACAAATATTATTCTTCAAGTGTGATATTTTACACTTTCTGGAGTACAATTTCAGTCAGCCCGAGAATTGTTATACTAAAAACTTCACTCTTCAAGAATGATATTTCATACTTTACAGAGCGAAATTATACTATCTTTTGGAGTGAGTCGGTGATTTACACTCCAGAAAAGATGAAATGTAAGACAGAAAATTAGGTCACTCTTCAAGAACATTTTACACTATCTGGAATGAAATTTCACTCTAAGAAATTTAGAGATTATACCGTAAATCGGAGAATTTACACTGTACAAAGAGTCCAAAGAAAGGTAATTCTTAAAGAATGATAATACACTTTTTTAAAAGCGTGGCACGATTTTCACTCATTGTGGAGTGAATTTTCAGATGAATAGATGAATTTTAGAATGAAACTTTATCTGGTGTAAAATTCCACTCTTAAAGAGTGAAACAATTCCCACGAGTTGTATACAGGACTATTTTGGCCCGTGTATATAAATAAGCAAACAAATAAATAAATTAATAATTAATAATAATAATAATTAATAACAACAATTCGGAAATTCCGATACGTGTAAGTCTTCTCCTTTTATTTCAACGGATTATGTTACAGCTTCAAAATTGTTCATCGAATCGGATTTGTTTATTTTTAATATTGTACCTCGGTTTTTCCGCATAAAATGTTTGCGTCCAATCACATTTCGGTATACGTTGCACAAACATTTGTAATGGTCATTGTTGCGTAACGCGATACTTAGAGGCCTATTTTCCTCGCAATTTATCAACAATTGCATGTTTCGTGAACTGAAACGCATGATAATACTCGTTGCGTGAACGTTCTATATTTACTCCTTGAGCGATGATGCTATTACACATTAGACTTATTAAACGAGTACCCGGTTTTGCCTATATATATACACATAATATAGCAATACTTGTGTACACATACATGGATACATTGTGCACATACATACATTGCATATACAAACTTTAACTTTCGTTAAATGAATTTCATTTTTGTCTACTGCGAAATTTTCAATATTCACGTTTGTCTTAAAAAAAATAAGAATAATAATATAATAATAATTCAATGTGTACCCTGTATTCAATGATTCCTTTTCAACGCTTTTAGGTTATGTTGGTGTCGCTGCAAACATTTCACCTGATTGCAGAAACTCAGTTTCGGCATACTAAAATGATTACAGGAAACTATTGTTGAATCTTCGGGATGTCGATAGATGGCGTACGCAAGCTTGTTTAGGGAAAATGGCGGCACATGAACAGCTGAGCGCTCGGCGTTTCTTTTGAGGTTAGAGCCAACGTCTATCCCGTCTATCCTCAATTTTTTGTGATATTTTTCTTTTCTTCTATTGTAGACATAACGCCTGCTTTTCCAGGACTTCAGTTCACGTTCTGTTTATTTAAATTATATAGAATCGTTAACATGCTACGTGCTAAACCCGTGAGTTATCGCCTTTAATGTTTTCCAGTACTAAAAATATCATTGTATATCAAGCAAATATATAAAATAATATATCTTTCATGGTTGCCAACGAGCACACGGCGTTAGACCATTTACTGACCTACTTAACAATCGAAAGATCGTATTTATTATTTTCAAACATTTCGCGTACGAAAGAGTGTTTTATGTTTATTTTTATCCAGCGGTCCTCGAGCACTTCTTTGGTTCGACGCGACGTGAAAGAGATGAAGATGCTCGACAATATTTCCGACCCTTCTAAAAGTCGTGCCGAACCTCCGAGGCTTCCAACATATGGCGTTCTCCTCATCAGGTCTATCCTTGTTCTTCTCCCCTCTGCGAATTGCTGGCTAGGGCTTCGCAAATCATAATTTCCTCTCCAGTCACTCAGAGTCGCTGATGCGTGGATGACTGTGAAATACACTCACGACATTCTACCGCGACGCCATCAACAATGTTGTTGGTTTCGTCCACTTGCCGACAAAAAGCAAAATGAGCCTGGCTTCTCGTCTCCGCTACTCCGATTGCAGCCCCTCTCATCACTCCTCAATGGTCTTGTTAAAAGTTCCAGGACGTTCAACGACGTCTGTTGCGCCACTCAATCGAAGAAGCAATTCCTAACTGAGCCGCGACAGGAATGCCTCCATCATCCAAACCAACAATCGGTTCATTCTACCTCGTGTGCTGATTAATACGTGTAATTCGACATTCCTACCAGTGTGTAGCGACGACCACCAGTTCATTAGCATCGATGATTGGTGGGTTTGAAATGCGCGCAATCAGTCGAATGCGGAAAATGTTGAACCGAAGCGTCAAAATTGTACATTGCGTTTCTCCTGCTGCATTGTTGGATTTTTAAATTGTAGAGGTAGGATTTTTGTTCACTTTAATCATCGCTCCACTCTCTTTGTCCAGTGTCCAATTATCATTGTGATCTCATCGTTCATCCAAGATGATCCGTCATATTCCAAGTCCACGTGATCCAGGAAGGACTTGAATCCAGATGGTCCATCATGATCCAAGTCCACGTAGTAGTCCGACACGTTCCAAACCCACCTGGTCCACCAAGTTCCATCGAAATTGGATGATCAACGATACGAAATGAAGTGTGGACAAATGATCATGGTCCCTCGGCAGTACATTATATGCCACGGGACGAAATACGGATAACCACATCGCGTTGAATAATTAAGTACTCTTCTCCTTCTTTCACAATGGGAACTCTAGACTGAATTAGTTTCCTCTTCAACGGAAAATATCCGCCGAGATTTGTGTCCTAAATTTAATTTGCTTCCTGGCGAATTTCACCGAAATTGTATTAAGTTCAACAACAGCGTCCTCTTATCGCTATTTATCTCATCCGCGGAACTTTGGCTCCCCCTATCCGCTACTTTGCGGTCGTTTTCGGCTAAAATGTATGGCCTCGTTATTGTATTACACGCATAATTCGGGGCGCTATTGCCGGGAAAACGCGTTTCGCCCCTATACTCGATGCACCCTGCCTGCTGCTGCTGTGTGTTTGGGCACACCCTCCGCGTTGATGAAAGAGCGAGAAAGGTATATATATGCGGAACGCAACGGAACTTTATGGACGGGAAATAGTATACGGGAATCCTGCTCCTCTACTGTTATTGCAACATTCGATATTGCTCGCAATGGGTTGCTTCTTGATCAATACTTGTCCTTCTCTTTTTCGGGCGGATGCCTATATGTGCCTACAACCAACCAATCATCGGGAATGGGGAATGTAACGTGTTCTATCCATGCGTTTCGTCACGTTCCATCGTCTCGGTCTCATTTGTGTTTTTTTTTGTTTGTAGTCCTTATCGCTTGATTCAGTCCATGAGTTCGTTTCTTTGTTTGTTCGTCTTGTTTAAAATCATCGGTTTTGTTTTTTCCTTACATTTAATTATTCCCTTAGCCAAGTGCCATCGGCCAAACTAATGCATCGCATGCCGTTAATTCGTCCGCAGAGTTACCATCCGTCTTCTTTCCGTCCGTCAAAAAAAAAAGAGATTAATTCTAGAAGCCTGTAAAGACTGTTTGCAGATGGCATTGTCACGTGTAATCCAGAAGAGCCCCATCGGGCTTCTTAATCTCCTTCCTTCTTTTTTTGCCACTCGTCCGCACTCCGGATAACGTCACTCATCTCCGATTTTTGTCCTTGGTCCAAATTCGCCTCTATCTTTCTTCCTAAAAGCTCTCCATCCCATCTCCTCTTCGCTCGCTTTTTTTTTTTCACGCGTCAAATCATTCCCTTTGTGCGCGCGTGGGATGAAACAGAGAGATGATCCCGAGAAGAAGATCCAGGACAGATTTCGAGGAGAGGGAAATTTGAAGCAGCTTCTTGTTCCATCGCAGTCTTTTTTTTTCCCGCGCGAGCGCGTTGATCGTTCGGAGTTCGTGAATAGAATAATTATTCTCAGTTGGGAATTATACGGATGGATTCGTCCGACGGCGATCGGCTGCTGCTGGCCTGATGTGTCTGGGCAAAAGTTTTTGGGAAGTAGTTAGCGGAGCTCGTATCGCTTTTAGATGATCTTTCTCCATCTCTTGTAATTTAAATGCCATGAATAATTTCGAGACAGCCTCGGATTTAGGTGAGCGATTAACGTAATTTTCGTTGTGCCCCCTATATGAATGCGCGATAAAAATCGAAGGCAGCCGATTGGATCGATAATTTAACTTCCTAACCCTAAAAAAAAGTGTAGAATAAAATGGGCTTTCACGTGCTCTATCGATAAGGTAGTAATCTATTGCGAAAAATCGAAATTAAGGTGGTTCTAAAGTAGAGCAGTTACCGACCGATCTTTTCACCCATAAAAGTATGAATTAAAAGGGATTGAAACGTTTTTTCAAAATTTGGGCTTTGGAAGGGTGATTCTACATAATATATACAATCCTTAAAAAAATATCGATGAAATTGGATGAAAATTAAACGAGAATTATCCGAAATAAATTATTTTCTCTTGTCAGCACCTAAAATAACTTATTTCGGATAATTCTCGTTTAATTTTGAACCAATTTCATCTATATTTTTTGAAGGATTGTATATGTTACATAGAATCACCCTTCCAAAGCCCAAATGTTGAAATAACGTTTCAATCCCTATTTATTCATACTTTTATGGTTGAAAAACTCGGTCGATAACCGATACCGACCTAACCTAAAAACAGGAAAAGTATAAATGAATAAGGATTGAAACATTTTTTCAAAATTCGGGCTTTGGAAGGGTGATTCTACATAACATATACAATCTTCAAAAAAATATCGTTGACATTGGTTCAAAATTAAACGAGAATTATCCGAAATAAGTTATTTTTGGTGCTGGTAAGAGAAAATATTTTATTTCGGATAATCCTCATTGAACTTTGAACCAATTTCAGTGATACTTTTTTGAGGAATGTATATGTTCTGTAGAATCACCTTTCCAAAGCCCAAATTTTGAAGAAACCTTTCAATCACTTTTTATTTATAATTTTATTGTCGAAAAGATTGGTCGGTAACTGTTCTACTTTAGAACCACCTAAAATAATTTTTTTTTTTTTTTTTAATTTCTAATTCTTATTTTATACAATAATTTTTTATGTAGATTGCTTCATTATCAATCGAGTACTGTACAGTCCTACTAAAAAGACGATAAAAAATAATAATTGTTTTCCCTTGTTTGTATCTGTATTGTTACTGAAATACTGTTGGTATACATTCTAAATTTCGGTGTGTGAAAAGTAGACGATAAATTCGACTGAAAGATCTTCATATATTCATTAATTAATAATTATTAGTAAAAAAAAAAGTTCCTAATTTTCATTATGATTTCAGTAGATTTAAATTATTTGCGAAATAAATAAAAATCAAACTATCTACATCAAAAGGCCATTTCGATTAATCTTCTTTGAACGAATTTCTCGTTTTGACATAATCCATGCATAATGAGCAATTGGGCGTTGGAAAAAATTGTTGTTGAAATTTGATTCAATATATCGTTATCGACACTTCTTTGACACATCTAAAGATACTTTAGCTTCCAAAAATATAAATGATTGATTTAAAAAAAATGCCTCGAAAAATACAAACAGCAAAAATACTAGAATGTATTTGATTATACATATATACACATAATTTAAAATATATATGTTGTTCTGTAGCTCACGATTTGTGCGACTGGCTAATTAGGATTTCGGTACGTACCTGAAACAGAAAAACGAGATGCAATTAAGGACACGTTGCAGCAGTAAAGTATAACATTTAATTGTAAATAATGCGTTTTAATTTAAAATAATTAAATCGAAATTAACATTAATGGCATTATGAATAATCACAACGAATATATATTGAAAAGTTTTAAAAGTACATAATGGCAACGACAGAGGAGTAAAAGAAAATTGAATAAAAAATGACAAAAAAAAATACACATTAACGTTACCCTATTACTCTAATGTCGTAGCCCATGAAAGAAATTACGATTCATTTATAAATTAGTTCCACAGCCTATAGAAAATGACATCTGTAGAAAAGTGGAACACATGGATCGATTTTCTGAAATAATCATAAATTTCAATTACTTGGTTTCAATGGTTTCAATGTATAAAGTAAACCATTACACAGCAGAGATACTATAGTGTCTCGTATATATATCTTATCTCAAAATTTGTTTTGATGCAATTGGTGTCATTTTAAACAAATTAATACTATAACCGAGACTAATTAATTCAATTATTTCTCGTTTATTTAGCGTTGCTTAGCATTACGTTTCCATTTCTGTTTTCATTTTTTGTATCAATTTTTTATGGCTATATTATATTTATATACAGTTTTTTTTCTTCATGTAATTTTACAATTTTATTTGTTTCACTTTGATCTTATTCCTTCCCTTCCCCTCCCTTTGTTACTCTAGTTGCTGCATTTAGTTGTTCCAAACTAGACACGATTTATTTACTTGTTTGTTTCGTATTTAACCTTCAGCTTCATTGTTTCTTTCATTGTTTACCTACAGGCTCCCACTTTCCTATAGACAGCCTCATTGTGTTTGTTTATTTTACAATTTTACTTTTATTATTTATTTTATAGCATTTCCTTTGTTTCGTTGCATAATCGTATTAAGGTAGTTCAGTTCTTTATTAGGGACTTTACTAGTCCGTTTTGTTTATTTAGGTTTTGGTCCATATTATTGCTTATTTCACTCATTTGAACTATTTAGCATTTTTTATTCCACTTCCTTTTTTGCTGTTTTGTTAATTTAGATATTCTCATTTATTTTTCTAGGTGAAATAATTTCTTAGACGTTCCCCCCATTGCTTTCATTCATGTACTTCCTTTCCTGCGCAAGTCATTCAAGTAACGTGAAACAAGAAACATCCAAAATTCGTTCCTCAAAAACGAACGCAATGAGGTCCAAAATGATTTCAGATGCGTATAGTCAACGTATTATGGTACTAAATTATGACTAACGAAAGCAAAGTGACCACATCGATATCACCATTTAACGAATTAATCATTCTCAATTTAGACTCGTTACGGCTATCGTCCTTAATTCTACCTCGCCGGACCACCGCCTTTCCCCTATATACGTTTATTGTTTAACACAATGAAATGAAATTGTTCGCGGAATCACAGCAAACAGTGGTGAACGCTGAAACTGGAAACGCATTGTGGTTATGGTGGGACGAGGCAAAGATCGTCCAAGAAGCCTGGGGTCCTTCCGGGTGACACGCGACACCGTCGACTGCAAACACCCGGTATATATCCCCAGCTGGTAGGACCCCATAAGGGCTGGTGGAGGCTCACGTGTCACAAATTATCGGACCTTCCGAGGGTGCGGGCAACAGTACATATATATACGTAGCCCTTTCTTTCTTTTCCCTATATACACGGGCAAGGAAACGTTGCATTATCGATCTACTCCTATAGCTGATGGCGCGTGATTCATTCCCCTATAATGCGATCTTTGCCCACGGGTCGGAAAGAAACCGAAGAAAGGAGCCCGATGAGAATTTGGACCATTGCTCTTCCACAGATATAGCCATGGTGTTTTTTTTTTCCTTTGTTTGGTCGCCACAAACGTATCTTACAAGAAAAACTCCGTGCGCCTCTGCTCTCCCCAGAAAATCTCTGAATGGACATTGGTGGTGGATGGTTTTCATTTGGAAAACGAATGGATCTGTATGTACGATTTGTAGATTGAAACGGAATCGAAGGATCAATTTCATGTACGTCTCTACAGTATAGCTTCGCCTTATAAGGTTTGAGCACATACTACGTTTGAGGAAGTACCCCCAATGGGAACGCGATTCAAATCTGTAAGGGGTTTCTGGATAGTGGTCTCTTTTTACCGATACTTTAGATGACATTTATTCGACTTTGAGTAAAAGTCTGGAGTTAGGAATGGCGATTCCCGATGTCATCAGGAAAGTTTTATTCAGTTGCAGTTGGAGAATTTCGAAACTATACACGATTGGAGCAATTAATTTTGAATTTCCGAGTATAATGGTTATCTAAACATTGGAGAAGCAAATCTTCAGGAAAATAATTTAAAAGAATGAAAGCTCATTTTGAAGAAACATTTTTCTTACACACTTTTTGTAACAAAAAATAAAGAAAAACGTTTTTTTTTTAGTCACTTTTTAGGTATGATTAAAAAATGTAAAATATTGATTATGCAGTCGACATGTCTAATAAAAATACGATTTCAAAAAGCAAAAAAAATGTCAAGTTCAAAATGGCGTACAAAATCTTGAACACTGATCGATCTCCGCAAAATTTGTTATAGCGGTCACTTTATTAAGCAACGAATGAGAAATCGACGTCATTTTAGTATTCAAATTTTGTTGAGAAATCAACAATGCGCAGTTACAGAAATTATCATTAAGAAATGTACAATTCACGTCGACATTTTGTATATCTGTTTATTTTATAGAATAAATAAACAATACTGTCATTGACTAATTCGTTTGTTTTCTATTTATAAATTTCAACTCTCAGTACCTGTTTACTTTAATTCCTGTTTATTGAGAATGAAAAATCGGATAATTCTTTTCTTTTTTGTAATTCTTGTTTAAGATAGTTATAAACTAGAACAAGTTACCGACCTAACCTAAAAACAGGAAAAGTAAAAATAAAAATAGTTTGAAACATATTTCTAAATTCTGGCTTTGCACGGGTAATTCTGCACATGTATACAGTCCCCAACAAAATATCATTGATTCCAAATTAAGGGAAGAATATCCGAAAAGAAATTATGTTCTCTTACCAGCAACAGAAATAATTTCTTTCGGATAATCCTCGTTTAATTTTGAATTAATTTCAGCGATATTTTTTTGATGATTGCACATGTTGTGTAGAATCAGCCTTCGAAGGCCCAAATTTTGAAAAACAACTTTTCAATCGCATTTTTTTATACTTTTATTGTCGAAAAACTCGGTCGGTAACTGTTCTACTTTAGAACCTTCTTAATGTCTCTTTTAATCGATGGATTTCTAAATATTTTTTCAATGTTCATTTATCACAAAAACATCACTGTACTATCTACACTATACAATATAAACATTCTTTTATGAATATTTATACTACGCAGAAATGAAAGTATTGTCAGAACAACCATAAAAATGTTTGAGTTAACCAGAAGCATGGTTGCGCCAACTATAGTATGGTTGTCCTAACAATACTTTTTTTCCGTGTATACCATATTTTCGTTTTATTTGTTCAATCAAAAGTATAAAAGTAACAGTTAACGGATGCTAAATCCGAGGGGAAAAAAAAAACATTTAATCCGCAACATACAAATTCATATACGAATAAAAAAACGGTAATAAGCGCATAATCGCTGCATTCCATAATTCCATAACGGTTGAAATGCTGCGGCATAAAGAATAAAAGCTTCTTACTTTTTTTTTTACGTTACAACATGATACGATTCTAAAAATAGACATAAATTCACTATAAAGCTTCGAGGGCTTCGTTGAACTATATTGAATCATTCCGAGTCGATGATTCAGTGTCATGTATGATTTTAATTATTGCTATTTATTTTCCAAGTTTCGTGTGGATTTTTATTCTTTTATTCATAGTTTGTCCAATTTCTTTTTTTTTTTTTTTTTTTTTTTTTTTTTTTTTTTTTTTTTTTTTTTTTTTTTTTTTTTTTTTTTTTTTTTTTTTTTTTTTCTTTTTTTTTTTTTTTTTTCATCAACTTCATCAATTTTACCAAAATTTATTCCTTTTTTCACTGACTTCAATAATTCTCCATTCATGATTTTAACAACAGTTAAAACAATGATGATAAATGGGCAACAAAAATTTACATTATAATAAAATGAAATATGGCGCCCATGCAATATTCGTCCCTGGCGCGGAGACTCGACGGTGTTAATTTCACAGTCATTAATACACAAAAACGTCAACGTAATTGTTTTGAACTTTATCGCGACGTATTTTGCAACTTTATTGCACGAACGGGACCCGCAAGAATTAATCATCTGGAAACTAGAGCTGAATGCACGCAAAACAGAACTATATATGGATAAAATAATTGTCATCTTTTGCACATGATTGAAACGATAACTTACTTGTAGTCCTACGCTTTCGTGCCAGACCCGTTTCGCGTTTCGTTTTTTTATTGTCATTAAATTGGCGTTTGTTCAGCCGAAAACTGTCATATAAAATCAATTTTTCATGATGCTGAAATTTAAAACGATCGAGTCTGATAAAAAAAAAATTCCTTTTTTTTTGTATTTCATTGGATTTTACTTTACCAATACTCTCTTCAATTTCTTTAAGTCAAATAATTCCAGAAATTTCTTCTAAAAAGCGTTAGGCTTATAATTTTTTACGACAAAACGACAAGATCAAATCACGATGGAAGAAGATATGGAATTAATTTAGAGAAACAATAGAATCTCTCCACGAGGCCGCCGTCTGGAAATCAAACACAATCTCGAAGTCGTCCGAAGCTAAAGGACAAAGGCGATACTCGGATTTCCCGCACTTCTCGTGACACCTAATATAATCGAGTGCGAATGACCACCCCTAACAACAAAAAAATAGTCTGTCGACGCGATCGATGTTCATCGTGCGCCAACAAGGCAGGACACAATCGTCCACCCACGCATCAGGTCTGCGTGCGCCAATAAGAGTCGACTAGACGCGCTGAAGAGACACACACGAGAATCGACACCCATCTTCTTGTATTTTGTTATTATTATTATTATTTTTTTTTTTTTTTTACAATGGCTCTGACATTGTATAAGCTGGTGAGTCGACAGATCGTGCGATAGATAGCTTTGCCTGCCGTTGCTTTGAAAACGATGGGCGTCGATGAAAGATGGGCTATAGCGCTTGATAAATCATCAGAAATGGCGGACGCGTCGAACATTGATAAAACAACTATATACAAAAATAGTGAGCGTCACTACAAAATTACGAAAAATAAGGAAAATTAAATGCTTTATATTATGGATGTAGTAGAAATATTAATTATTTTATAGATTATTTATAGATTTTGTTGTTGACTTTTTTGTACATTTTTGTAGACTTTTTTGTAAAATTTTTTGTTGACTTTTCTGTTAATTGTTTTGTTTACTTTTCAGTTCATATTTTTGTAGAATATTTGGTAGATTTTTTGTCGATTTTTTTGTTGACATTCTTGTTAATTTGTTTGTTGACTTTCTTGTTGATATTTTTGTACATTTTTTTGCAGATTTTTTTTTGTGGAATGTTTCTAGATTTTTTTGACAGGAAATTATAGAAGAAGATTGTGAAAATTACGAAAACAACTTTTCAATTCGAGAATTCTTGATAATTTTAACTGTATATTTTCAATTTTTCTCTTTTTTTCACAGTTCAGCGTTTTTTCAGTTCAATTAGCAGAAGAAAAGACAAGTTTCAAAAATATAAAAAAGAGGTCGCTTTAACGTATGACACAGTCAAAAAATGCAAAAAGAAATGCGATTTAACACTTCATTTTACAAAAATAACAACAAAAAATCATGTTTTTGTCGGGTAATTTTTTGTTGTTCCATTGCAGTTTTTATTTGTCTATAAATATATGCATTTTACATTTTAATTTTTTTTTTTTTAATTATCGTCGTATTTTTCTTGTGAATTATCATTTTGTAAACTTTTATCCATTTTTCGTTTTTACTTCTGTCAATTTCAAAAATTTTTACTATATTTTATGCAATCATAGGTTCGTGTATTTCCACTTTGTTGTCGTTCATTCTCGTCGTCCTACATTTTTGTTAATTTGTTTATTTATCACTTGAAAATCATTAATATAAGATTTTGTAATTAATATATAAATTTGTACATGTTATTTTACAAAATTGTATATTAACGATTTTCAAATGATAAATAAACAAATTAACAAAAATGTAGGACGACGAAAATGAACGACAACAAAGCGGAAATACGAACCTATGATCGCATAAAAAATAGTACAAATTTTTGGAATTTACAGAAGTATATATATATATATATTTTTTTTTATTTTTTCATATATATAAAATGACCTTTACAATTCCTATAATATAACGAGATACATTAAAATTGACTTAATTAGTTTCGAATTACATATATTACTATAGGTACATATATATATATATATATATATATACTATAGATAATAAATCCCGTCAATGAATGGTCAGTTTCAACGCGATATTTCGTAATCGCGTCATTGAGCACGACTGCACGGTAAACACTCGGAACATTAGTAAACAATCACGTAATATACGGGCAAATATTAGCCTAGGCTAAACACATGTTTATCGTACAAAGAGATTCTTTTTTTATTCGTCAATCTCCCCCACGTCCTCCGCCCCCATTAATCGGCTTCGACCTTTTGATCTGTTTTTATTTATTATTCCGACAAAGTGCATCGCTCATTCATTATTTTCATGTCTTCCGTCGACTTCTATTTTTATCAACAGTTTTTCTCGTTTCAAATGATACCGAGAGAGATTTTTGTGGTCACAGTAACGAATCAAATGTTTCTGTTCGCCAATACTTCCCGATGTTTCGAAGATACGACCACATCAAAGTGTGATTATACAAAAATTTCATGATTACGGAAATTGTCAATTTTCCGCCCGAGTTATGCAATACGTTTTTTTCGACTGCACCGAACGTCTCCTATACTCAACGAATCATCGATAAAAAATATCAATTCGGATATAGGCTCGTAGATTTTTAACGGACGCGAAAAGACGACGTTTTCATACAGGTTTGAATCATTCTGTCCCAAAAAATCCCTACTTTTCTGTCCGCTCTTTTATTTATTACCATTGTTTCTCTCTCTACCATTTCAGACTAGAATAATCACGGACTTTCCGCCCAAGATGCCTAATGAACTTTTGTCGACTGGAGGTTATCTATTAAGAACAAAAGAAAATTGTTTCAATTTCAGGACAATAGGAGCCGCGGGGGCCAGTGTTTTTCCCAAATGGCAACGAATATACTCTCCCTTGAGATTCGAAAGTCACCCCAGACGGGGGTCACGAATCGGGTGCGCTCCGTCGAATATCACCCGCACACCGAGTCAACCAGCTGGATAAAATCGACTTCATATATATATATATATATATGTATACGAGGGACGTATATATACTTTCCGGCTGTTCCCGCACGACAGAAATAATTCTCCTTACGCGTATTATAGAGGCAACGTGCCCATCCACGAGGCGACGCCCGAGCACGCGGGTGCGCCCAAAAATATACGATTTTATATCTATCTCATGGCGCCATGACGGCCCGACCACCATGCAAAGGAACCATAACGAACGGCGAAACGCGTCTTATTCTTCTTTTTCTTCATCTTGCTGCTGCTTTGTGTTTCGCTCTTTTATTTTGCCATTCCAAGAAACGTGTCGCGTCGCTCGACTCTGATAAAATCAGGATAAAATTCAAATCAGGATGAATTTCAAAGATGCCATGATTGCGCAGATCTGCCGATCATTGTTTTTTTTTTTTTTTAAATTCGATTGGGAGATTGAATTTTGTTCGCAATTACGAAAGTGTTCCTCTGTTTCACGGACAGCGGGCGAAAAGTTGCCTATTGCAGTACATCAAACGCCTGGCGGGCGAAAAAGTAATTTTTTTTTCTCTTGAAAAGAAATTTTGAAAAGACTTTTTCTTCTTGGCATTGACAAAGAATAATTATTTTTCTTTGAAAGATTTTTTATTAAAACAATGTTTTATAATACTTTTATATATAAATTAATATTTAATTATATATAAAATATAATATTATTTTCACGAAAAAAAATTCTTTTACTGTACTGCAATTTATAACTTTGCGCCCGATACTCAGTGGTTGAAATATATATAACTAATAATTTTATATAGAAATCTACAAACTTCTTTTTTTTTAGTTTATTTCGTAATTGAAAAATCTTTATTATTGTGTTTTTTTTTTATTTTTAAACTACAAAGTAGATATTAAAAAGTATTAGAAGAATTTGTCGAAAAATTTTATGGATTTTCTATTTTTTTCATCTTTTTATTCTTTAATTCTCAATAGAGTTTAAAGTCGAAAAAATACAAAATTGTAATGACAGAAACTTGCTCGATTTTGATCCAACATTTTAAGTTGAGAAATGAATTGAGTAAAAATACAAAAAATTCATTTTTTTTCGTGATATATTTTTTTTGCATTCCGTTTTTTTCATATATTAACCCTTTTTTTACCCTGCAGCTGTATATTCAAATTTGTTTTGTCTATATTATATATTATATATATATAATACAAACTTATTGAAATTTTGATTTTTTTTTTTTAATTTATTTATTTTGGATGAACAAAAAGTACATATATTATATTATTTTGTTTGTTTGTTTGTTTTTTTTTTTTTTTTTTTTTTTTTTTTTTTTTTTTTTTTTTTTTTTTTTTTTTTTTTTTTTTTTCCTTTTTTTTTTTTTTTTTTTTTTTTTTTTTCTTTACAACTTTTGTGCGTCTTTCTTTAATATTCGGCACATTTTTGTTAATCATTACGAATTTTTATTTGTTCTCATAATCGTATACACATTTACATCCTTCGTTAATCTATTCTTATCGTTTTTCTTCATTTTTCTGTTACATTCCGCCATTTTTCGTCTTTTTGTTGTCTTTTTTTTTCTGTTTGTTTGTTTTTTGTATATTTTTTATCTTTGTTCTTTATCATCGACGCTATTATAATGTTATATGATACGTATTCAACTTGCCAAAATTCTTTCCAACAACTTTTTCAATCAACTTTTCTATCATACTTTTATCACCCGTTTTACCCAAAGTACAAATTCGTATGTTCATACTCAATAATTTCACTAAAGCATTTCAAGAAAACTTTCCAAGACAAATCCACATCGTTCCTGTCGTTTTTCTCAAGCTGGCCCTTCAATATTCTCTTTGTTCTGATCCAATAAGGGATACACCGATATATATATGCACATAAACACACATTCGTATATATATATCGGAGAATGAATTTGAAATATAAGGCGCTGATTCACGCGTAACCGGGGTGATGCCCGAGGGAGTTCCCGTCTACGAATCACGAAACAGTAAACATATAGAACGGAACATCTATTCTCACGAAACTCTTACATATATATATATATATATGTATATATGGAAAAAGTTTTTTAACGTCCCGCGAACAACGACATATAAAACAGCAGCTGCGCGTGTCTAGCGCACGACTCTCTAATTTAAGGATTTTCAGCATGGAAATGTCTGCGTTTGATATATGGTAACGACGGTGTCGACGATTCGTTTTAATTGTTCCTTTTGTTCCGTACTTTTTCGAAAGATGATGGCATCTTCCAAGTGTGTTTCTCAAACACTTTCAACGTATCCATGTTCTTCTGGTGGTTCGTATAAAATCGAGACTGGCATTTATTTTATAAAAGAAATCGCTCTCTCTCTATGTATGTATACATACACACAGACACACACACATGTGTGTGTCTGTGTGTGTGTAAAAAAACATTCTGAAAGTGTTCGTACGGCATATTTAATCCGCCATCTTGAATTTCGGCAAATTTATAAAGAGAGAGAGAGAAAGAGATCGAAATAAATGTCAATTATCAAAAAAAAAAAAAAAACGACAATAAATATATCCCTCAAAAATCGTAAATTTTATAAAATTTACAATTTATTGTAAGGGAATCAAAGAAAATATGTCAAATGGGACATTTTTTGGAATTTCTATATACTTTCCATTGCCGATCGGTGTCTTTTCAATTACACGGTAATGTAATTGTTATGCATACATGATATATTAATTTAAATATGCATTTGATAACATCAATTCCTAACCTAAAAGTGACAATTTAAATAATTTTTTTTTTTTTTTTTTCTTTAATACATTTTTTTGTTTTCTTCAATATATTTCTCAATTTTAAAATCTCGAATGAAAATCAGGCGAAGTTTCTGTAATTACAATTGTTTTTTTCTCGACTTTAAAATTCATTTGATAAAAAACGATTTAATAACAACATTTGATAAAAGCAACAATTTGATAAAAAAAAACAATTTAATAAAATAAAAAAACAATTTAATAAAAACAAATTTGTGTGAAAAAAGATTTAATAAAAAAAAAAAAAAAAACAAAAAAATGTAGTAAAAAAGCTTCGCCATGAAAAATTCAAACGATTCAGTCTTTATCGTATTAACGTATAAAATTACGTGCAGGAAATGGCACCGTCTCACGAAATAATCAAAGGTTGAAATTAAACACATGGCAAAAAAGAATTAAATATCGACGAATACATTTAAATCGTGTGCTAAAGAGTAGCCGTAAACATAACCTTATCTTTTCTAAATGAGTGTCGGAGAGTCTATTTGAACGAGTCGTCGATATACAGGCATGCATATATACATATATATGTGTATATATGTATATGCATATATACTGACAGCGGGACTTTCGCCTTGTATTTTCCGGGGACAATTTCACGGTCTTGGTCGTGAGAGAGTCTCGTAAATAAAGACACATGTCTTTCGCACGATTTTAATTGCGTCAACGCATCGGATAATTAAAAATAAATGTGTTTCGCAATTATTGCACGACTATACGTACACTTTCGCGGTAATACTGAAGACAAAAACTAACCGTATATAAGTTGTCATTATATATAGGTTATTGAAGTTATTACATATGTTGAATTCGATGATATGGTTTCATCAATTTTTTTAAAGACTTTATGAGAATATTTTAATTATAAAATAATACATTGTCTTTCGAAATATTCATAAAATCTACATAAAAATTATTATTTGGAAAAATATATTTTATTAAAAATATACATAAATATATACATATATATATAAAACATATGCATTTTACAAATAAGAACTTTCATTCCATGTCATTAAACTTTGCATTTTATAAAATGTTGAATAAATTTTTTTTTAATTTCAAAATGACTTTCCAACAATTTTATAAATGTCTTACACTAACTCTTGAATTTCAAGTAATCACGACTATTTAATTAAAAATTTAATTTTTTTTTTAGAATCTGTGAAGAACAAAATTACACTGCAGTTCGAAACGTTGTAGTCCAACGAAAATCAGAAAATAAAAAAAATTTACTTATTTCATTCCACTCCAAATGATCGAAAACATTATTATTTCCTTTCTTTTCCACATTGATGAAACACAAAAAATTGAATGAAAAAAGAAATTTTATTAATATTCTTTACAATTTTCGTTGGACTCCGACGTTTCAAACTTCAGCGACTTACAAAAAAATTGTATTTCGTCGATAGAAATGTTCGACGAACAAATGCACAATCAACACTTTGTAGACAATAAACATGAAAATGCATAATATCTAATAAAAATTAAATTCATATATATTATGGAAAAAATACTTAATAATATTTTTGTTTACTTTTGTTTCAAAACATTTATATTACGCTTCGCCACTGGTTAAACTCTATTCAACGTCAAAACAACTTAAATATGAAATTATCATCGGCACTTCCTTCAACGCTATTTAAAATAATGCCTTTGTTGATAAAACAGAGATAAAGTGCTGGAAAGTACACATTACGCAATAAGGATAACTGTCACGAATGGTCATTAGCGCTGACCGAAGGAAATTGTTGCGAAAATTGTAAAATTGTCATAGTATCGACTTAAAAAAAAATATATATATTATATATAATTTGCAATGAATCATCTTTTATTCTATTGTATTTATACTTATTTGATGAAATAATTAATATTTATTTACGTTTCGACTACAATTTTTGGTCGCCTTCAGACATTTCATTAAGTATAAAAATAAAAATTTGTTTCATATTTAATTGGAAATAAATTTTTTGTAATTTTGAACAATTGTGTAAAAATTTGAGAATATAATATGATATATATTTCTTTCCATAATTTTTATTTTATATTAATGATAGTAAAAAATCTACTATTTTGAAAATATTTAAGATTTCAAGTTGGGCAGATTTAATTTGAAAAAAAGATTATGAAAATTATTATATAAATTACTTGCACTATATATACTATACCTATGTAATATATTGTAAGTAAAATATATCTTTAAAAAATGTCAGTATAGTAATTTGAAATTAATAACTGATGTTTCTCTCGACGTTTAATAATACTAAACAAGTATGTGTATATTGATTGTAAATTTTTGCACATATAAAATAATTGTATCAACAACAATACATAACTGTCATCTATTAAAATAAATGTTATTACACAACTACTTATTGATATGTTAATAAATAAAATTAAGAAATTAAGAATACAAAAGAAAAAATTAAAAACAAACAATTTTTTTCAAAATGGATTATATAAATTAAAGAAACGCATAAAAAAGAACAACAAAAAAAAATAAATAAAATTATGTTTAAAAAATAAGAAAAGTAAATAAAAAATTTCAAACATATTACGTTGAAAATCGCATAAAATGTCTAATCGATTATAAATTAAACAAAAAAAAAAAAAAAAAATTTAGAAAACATAATATTTTCTCAATTTCATAACGTTGACATTTTTCAGAATAAAATAGTTCGAAAATTTATAAAAATTCCTGGAATTTCGAATTTAATCTGGTTATCGATCCCTTTTCTCCATACACACTGTTCGTTACCATACACGTATAATCGCTCGCTCTTTTTAAAAAAATGCATTATTATATATAGCGATAATAAATTGAAAGGTATAGTAATAAGTAATCAGCGTATTATCAATATCCTAAAAGTATTCGAGCCCATCTGGCTGAAAAAAAAATTAAATTCAGGTATTGCTGTTATTTTGTGTATTATGTTCTTCATTCATACTGGCCAGTAAACTTCCGAATCCTTCATTTCCTGTTTACTTTTCCAGATTCATGAAACAATCATAAAACATTCGTTTCATTTCTGCTTCTTTCCACAATGTACTATTTATTTTCTTTCTTTTTTTTCAATATAAGCATAAATATTATTTTCACGGGAAGATTTTAATCTCGTTTCAAAAACAGTTATCGTTCTCGCCTGCAAAATCCCGTTATACATTTATTTCAGTTCTTTATAATTCCATCACTCTCGATGTATAAAATTGAATTTACCACGTCATTTTACTTTAATCAATCTTCAAAAATCCAACTCTTCTTATACTCGAACGAAAAATTCATTTTCCATAACCGTATCGATATAAATGTACAGATGCAATTAATGATTCTGGAACGTCCGTAAATTGCTGGGCACAAATTGCCTGAAAACTTAATGGAAAATTTCATGCAACTTCTATTTAAATCTAGTTATCGAGGGTTTATGGAAACGCCAAAAATATAATATGCTACTGTTAAAACGAGTGCTTGACCGCAATTTCAATTCGATTCAGTATCAATTATCACATTATTTAATTCACGGATCGAAACACAATTTCACAAGAGCCTTTTGTTGTGTCGTTGCTTTTGCTGGCAACGTGCGTAACATTTACGTTTAGTAACAAAATCAGCAAATCCGATGTGGAATAAATATATTATATTTATATATAAATATATATACAGAAATAAAAAAAAAAAATAAATAAATAAATAAAATTGAAATAAGAAAAAGAATACAATATTTATATATATAATTGTATATATGATATATATATAAGAGCATTGACGGAGAATATCACTTTCTACATTCGCCGTACTCTCTTATACGGAAACTAATTTATTGAATTTCATATGGTGTAATTGACAGTGACATGCATCTTTATCGATCTTGCGTGTTTCGAAATGTTAAAAAGTGTGCTGTACCGACTATATAAAAAAAACAAGGTTACTCTGAGCAGGAGAACGTTTAATAACTTTATTTTTCCTTCAGATATTTTTGAATTGTTTCCCAAACAAACATAAGGAATTTTATAAAAAAGCACGTTAAAACTAAAAAAAAAACAATAAAGTTAATACTGAATAAAATATCCGATAAAACACAATAGCAAAACGGGTTTTGTACGCGATTAAATTAATTTAATATCCATAATTCTAAGAAAAATGGACGAAAACAACATTAAAAGAATGATTCTAAAATTTGAAAATTCAACGAAATTCGAAAATATTATTCAAGTCCGAACAAAATATGGACGCATTGCAATAACAAAAAAAAAAAACGAAGGAAACACAAAAAATTGCCAAATACATACAAACTATAGACAATATCAAGTATAAACCCTAGTAGAAAATGAGCCCAGTTTTTGGCTAGTTTCTGTCCAGTTTGCTTTTTTCCCATGTTAAAGGTATAGGCTAGTTGGGCATTGTAACAGAAAACTGGACAGATTTCTACCAGGGAAAATAAGAAAAAAAAACGAAAAAAAATACTTAGCAAAAAAACAATTAAAATGTTTGCCAAAAAAAATGCAATGAAAATTACTTCGCAAAAAAAGAATAAACAAAAATTAAAACATTACAGAAATCCTAAAAAAACACACTGTCAATTCGCACAATGTAGTAACGACAAAAAGGTAAAAAGTCTAATTCGAATTTCATTGAATTTCGAAAAATAGGACTGGCAAGAATTGACTCGACTGTCAAAGACATAAAAAAATTCTTAAGAGTTGTCAAAAGTAATAATCCCTAAAAAAAAAAATCGAATAAATCGCCAAAAATTGTCCAAAATTAAAATTACAAAACTTAAGGGAAAATTGTTGATTTTTTCGAGATAATCTCGCGTTTCTATACGAATATCAACATTTCTTTTAGATTAATTAATGCATCGCTTATATGTGTAAATGCGAAAAGTGTGGCATTAGAAATTCGTTACTTCCGAACCGCTTTTAAAGTCCAGATCGTAACATCAGCAGCTGCGGAAAAGACTTTCAATCCAGACACGAGTCTCTCCAATGTCTGTGCATTATTCATGTCGCTTTTTCTCTGGCACGACGATATATATATATATATGTTGGAATTATACGAGAGTATAACCGATCGAAGGTATATACGAGTCTAGTCGATGTTAAATGCTATATACGAGATTCGAAGGCGCAATTTGCATTCGATTTGACTTTCGAAGGGTCTTGAAACGTTCGAGTTGAGGATTATGAAACAAAAAAAGTGCGATAATGATATTGCTCTCTACAATAACAAAAAAAAAAAACAACTCCGTGATGTCAAGTTCCAACCAAGTTATTTGAAAATAATCGACTTACAGTAATTGACTTGGAAAAATTTATAATCATTTTTTAAATCATTAAAAACGAGATGCCTGTAGTGAAGTCAAACAAAACTGACGCTGACATCAATTCCTAACCTATAAATTATTATTTAATTGGGATTTTACAAATGCGAGCTGTATATCTGATTCTTTAAAATCATTTTTTCTAAATAAAAAAAAAAAAAAAAAAAAAAAAAAAAAAAAAACAATTCAGTGGCTCATATCTTTCGTTATTCTCACAATAATCAAAACGACATTCAAACGCAAAGCATACAAAAATCTCGCTAATATAATAAGAATGCATAAATTAAAAAAAAAATACTTATTTGCAGTCTCTATACACCATCATTATACAAAGATCGCATATATATATGAAAATCCTTTCCAACGAAATAAAAACAAAAAAAACGTTTCTGTAGCACTTGAACCGGAAAGCAGCCATATTATTTGTTTCGAAAAAATGCGCAAAATGACTCTCTGGCTTCATACATTTCAAAATAAATCTCACTCGTGACAGGGAAAGTTTAGTACATGTTCTTAAGCGAATTTCCTAACACCGTGAAGTAACATGACTTTTATATATAGGTTTAAGTTTATTATACACGTATATATATATATATATATATATACTGTATGTACCATTCATTCATACATTTTATTCGTATACGTTACATGGATACAGATGGATGAAAGATAATAAACTTTTGTAAACACTAATATATATATATATACATATATAATCCGGCCATTCACCCCGGCCAGGTTTACCTATTTATATATATATTCATATTTTCTCAATTGATGACACATATATACACATGTACACACACATACTTTATATTACATTATTTATTTTGGATTATTCCACGAGTGAAATGTACTGAATATACATATTCATTCATCGCGCGTATACTATTATACGACAAAACGTTCTAGCGAAAAAATTGTTAAAAAATTAAGAGCCAAATCGTTAAAAATTACTCTCATATCATAACAGTGTACGGAAAACAGCATTTCCCGCATTGTTTTCAGTGCCCAATTTACTGCATTGGAAATATTTATCTTCGTGAGAAACATTGCGGTAAAAACGATTTTCCGTTTTCTGATTATGCAATTAAGAAAAAAAAAATCGTCTTTCATTACTCGTGCGGGAAAACGCCTTTCCCGTACACTTGTTACGAAATTTACTTGCATTGTACACTTCCGTTGCATTTCTACAATTTCGTTGCATTTCTACAATTTCTACAATACCGGCAAAAAAAAACGTCATTTCGCAAGTACCTTTGGTCCAAATCTCCCATTCCTGGCGTCCCGTTAACTTAAACATTCCTCAGTGTGTGCGACTCTTTCGGTTTCGTATTTCAACAATAAAATTCATCCGTCACTTGTATATAAACGCGAATATATGTATATATAATCTCTCGCGCGTGTAAAACCCGTATTCGCCGTCACGCTCAAACTGTACCCGAGGTATGATTGAAGGAGCTTTCGCGATCTGTCACGATCCAGGAGTTTCGCCGTTCCGCGTAAATTATTATTCCCTTGTATATATATACCATCGTTCCACCGATTCATATCGTGCATTATTATATTGCTTCCAGACCGAACAATGAAAGCGAGATTACGTTGAGAGTTAAGGAGAAAGATAGATAAAGACGTCAGATAGATAAAGCGAGAATGAGAGAGAAAGGAAATCATTCTTCCATTAATGTTACCAAAATGACTCGGTATTTTCGTTTTCTGTGTTCCCAATTTCGCATATACGATGTCCGGCAGTGTGTTCGTATATATAAACGAAATCATGAAAAACGCTGAATGGGATTTGAGGGACCAGTCGATAACACTAGACGACACAATCGAAAGCTTAAAAGCACCAAAAGCTCACGTTCGTATAAGAATGTTGAATAAATAGATCCTTGAAAATATAAAAAAAAAATATACACAGTGAAAGAAATTGAGAAACGTCGAATTGTCAAAATATTTTCAACTTGTCGATAAACCCCTTAATCAACATTAATAATAATAATAATAATATTAATAATGATAACAACAACAACAATAATAATAATAATATCATTATTTTTAATACGAAATTTCGATTTAATATTTTAAATATTTAATAACGACATTTTGTTACATTCTAGCGCTGCTTGGTACCGCCATTTTAAAAAGTCCAAAATAAAATTTGAAACTTGGACACGTATTTAGAAACAATTGTGGGAACATTTTTCCATGACGAGAAATTTTGATTTTCAAAAATCCTTCGAGGATCATCAAGTCCGACATTTTCAAAATTTCAAAATGGCAGATAACGTTTTATCTTTCGATCGTGTCTTGTAGCGGTTTTTGGAAATTTTCCTTGCTTTTTGACTTTTTTGACGTCTTTTATTGTAGTGCCGTTCTTAATTGTTCTTACACTTTTTTTTTTTAAATTGGACCCCTATTTTTAAGTGATATTAAAAGTGACCAAAAGCATTTACGAATTTACTGTGATTTTAAAAACGTTATATAATTAAAAAACTACAAAAAACAACGACTTTTTATACTTTCATTATGAAATCAACTCTTCGAATGGGAAATTTCAGAATTTCTTTATTAAACGCATTTTAAAGCTATACTTAGGAGGAAGTTTTTTCTGGTTTGTTATCTTTTTGAAGAATCCAAAATGGCGTCACAAATACAACGCTTCAAAACAACCAATTGTAGATAACGAGCATATATAAAAAACATACGTAGCATGTTTTGTGAAGGCAAAGTGTTCTATATTATAGGGCTTGATGCTTTATTTTCGGTGTCGCTGATTACGAATCTCAAGTCAGATTTTAAAAATTCAAAATGACGGATCCAATATGTCGGACGAATTTATAAAAAGTGATCGAAATTTGTTGCAACTTGTTACACGGGGTTATAGATTACGAATTTGAAGTCAGATTTTACACACATTCAAAATAATGGATCCAATATGGTGGACATTATTATTAAAATATTGTAGTTCGCCTGTATTCAAAATCATTTTCTTTGATTATATTTATATATGATATATATATATATATATTTTTTTAGTTCATATCTCTCCAACCTTTTATCAAGCTTTACAGGTGCTTTCGACAGATGTATCATTCACATTTTTCTGAACACGGATGAAGATGGCGTAAGTGACAATGACAAATGTCACACTGACAGATGTCACATTGACAGATATCGCTCACGTGCGTTTGTATATACCGAATGAACGATTACTAAAAATTGTATCATTACGCATGAAAACCGAATTAAATATATAATTGCCTTTTTATAACCTACTTTCTTATACCAACGTGTGTAATACCATTGATAAATTCCTCCACATATATATGTATACACATAATTTATACGAAACATATACTGATTTTACACGAGGACATGGACGATAACAAGACTGATCCGAACTCTATCGTTTTTCCAGGGAATCCCTCATTATATACGATAATGGAAAAGGTATGTTTGCGAATAAAGTTTAACACAGTTCCCTTTTCGAAATCCTATTATCGCGACCTCCAACGTAAAGCGGACATTACGTGATTCCGTTTATTGACCTTGCCTTCGTAACTCACGGATGAAGAAGAAAAAAACAAAGGCATAAGTATCAATTGGCTATCCTTTTCTGGAGCTTTGAACAATAAAAGGGGGGAAGAAAAGGAAGAAATCGGAATGCGATTACAGGGATATGAGCTTCCGTTTGATTATCGTCTGCGCAGCGTTGTCGCTGTTCGACATCCATTTGCTTTCTGTATAATGCGATAGCTTTAATTAACTTGATATTTATTAGACGTTCGTCGTATACGCATATCGTGCTTCATCCGTATATGTAGAAATTGATTTTAAATGAGTTTCGGCTTAGCTATAGTTGCGTTTTTCATTACGACCGATTGAACTGTTAAGATTTTTGGCGCCCGAGTTCATTAACGTAAATTTGCTTGATTAGGCAACAAAGGACCGGCTATCAAGGATGGACCTTGGGAAAAAAAAAAATTATCATTGCTTCTGGACTCTTCGATCCTGTAAAAATTTCTGATGCAAAAGTCACCGTCGGCGTTTCACTTTCGCTTCAATGCACCATGTTTTTCCTTCGTGGTTTTTCTCAGTTTGTTTTTGTCATTTTCGATATTACATATACGTAGGTAATAATTTAAAACGACCGTTACTTTTATACTTTTGTAAACGATCATTACCAAAATTTTCTTTTCAATCACTATATGATTATTATATACTTTTACTCGTTGCCAATATAGTACTATAACTATATTTTTAATTCCAAGTTACACAATGAACATAATACCGAAGTTTGTTAATAAAATCCATATTTTTCTTACGCGTTATCGCTCAGTGCACAGGTGCCAAGTTGTAAACTTACCTAAAACAGAAAAAAAAACCAATAAAGATACAAAATATTACAATTTTCAACTAATATCATTCATTACATATTCATTACATTATTATTCATTATAATAAATAAAAAGCATCGTTCAACATTTTGTGTTTTAATTATTGTTATTTACGATTTCGATCTTTATTATTGTTATTATATCGTGAAAAAAATAAAGTTACATCTTTTAATAATAATGAAATTAGTAAAGAATCACGAGAAGGATAAAACAACTTCCCAATATGCGCATGGAATTGATCGACTCCTAGCGGCAAACATTCGTAACATTCTCTTTCGGTAGCGAAATATAACCTAAACTCTTGAATAAAATGTCATTAAATATGAAAAAAACATATATAAGAATGTAAAAACTGTATATTTGGCACCAACAACGTAGAATTTACATTTGGTATTTTTTTTTTGCGACATAATATGGATAGATTTAAAAAAAAAATACTAAATTCACTCCGGATATAAACTCTTTCGATACATAGTTTTCTAGATTTACTTTTCGGTATTTTCAAAATAAGAATAATAATAATAATAGAATTCAACATTGTTTACTTTTTCCCTTGCCATTTTAATATTATTGTTTATTTTCACTGTATTTAGATTTCGTTTTCTATCAGAATTCTGAAAAAATTTTTTCGTCAATTATAACATTTTAGTTTTTATTTTTCTATGAAAAATATTCTTTTTTCCTAAGCGTTTTATACAATTTGTTTTCAACCTGAAACTATCCTGATTTATTTTTCAAATTATTCGAATGAGAACTGCAGCCAGGAAACATATTTGACTTCTTTAATGATTTTTGAGGTTATGATCGTCATATTTGTCCAACTTCTAATTTTTTTTGTGTATTTTTTCCTTTACTTCATAATGCTAGTGTTGGAAATTACCATTTTCCGACCGGAATGTGCTCAAAATTAAAAAAAAAAAAAACGATTCTTTTCGCATTTTTTCCATTTTATATGGCACATAACCTCAAAATTAGGCAATTCAATAAGTACCAGAAGTATTACTTGAAGTTGTAGCTAAAAGGGTCTGATTCGGACAGCTTTAGGTGCAGAGAAACTTCATATTATTGAATAGTCATTACAATTATAATTAATGCTAAAAAAAAGTAAATATTTCTATTAGAAATTATTAGATAATGTTTATAAAAAGTTATAATAATATATTAATTATTTATTATGTGACCAATTACATCAATTAACATTCCTAAGGATGTTAATATTTAATTAAAATGTGCTATGCTTTAACAAGAAACGCCAGCGACCTCTTTATCGCGGTAGTAATCTGGTAATTTATTTTCTCTATATGTGTATAGTTCCTTAATCTTTATTTCTTGAATTAACCGCTTTTTGTAATATTTTCTAGATGTTTTCAAACAGTTTTACACATATATATATACAAACTAGTGTTTTTACATATGTAAAGTTTCATTATTATTGCATGGCGATTTTAAATATTCAACACCGCATATATAAAGATGAAAGTAAGTAAAAAGCCAACATTACATTTTTGCAAGTCTGTCTTTGACCGGGTTTACAGCAGATTATACGTTTTTCTTATTGTTCGCTAAACACTAGTCTATCTTAATTCGTGTGTTACAAGATCACATGTAATCAGAGAAAAATTTTACACAATTTTCTTGGTTTTCATTTTTATTGCAACTGTAAAAAAAAAAGAGAAAACGAAGAAAATCATCCACTTTTCCGTGTGTGCATTCGCTACATATCACGCATTATGGTCGTTATCGTGTGGGCGCAGTGATACGCTTTTCATTTTGGTAAAAAAAAAAAATTTTTGTCACACCTGCGCAAATTCATGGGCTTTACGTGCCGGTAAAGTAAGTGGAAAGTCGCCAATCGCCGCCCGAGAAATCCACGCAGC
>JAPYZR010003315.1:0-14478 GCA_030522945.1 Trichopria nigra
TTCAAATTTGCGAATTTCTACACCAGCAATTTGTACACTGTGAATATTCATACATGATTGTCGGATGTTTATTCTAATTTTGAACACATATGTAATAACACCTTTCGCGCATAACTGCTGATCTTTGAAAAAAAGAACATCGTAAATTGAACTATTGACATTTCGCTGTATATAATAAATTAAAAATGCAAGAAATTCCCGGTAAGTTCCCGGGTACTTCGATTTTTTATTATAACGGGTTTACTTATCACCGCGATTCACGATACGAAAATATATACCGTTGTGCTCGTCGTACAACAAATAATTGTCGGGCCTTCGCAGTGGTGGAAAATGGAGTAATTTTCATTGAAAATGAACATGTGGAGCTTCCGAATTTCCATGCTGTCCAGCAGCAGAATATGAAAATGGAAAATGCGAAGACTCGCACGGGACACATTGATCCCACTAAAAGAAATTTTTGACAGCGTCTGTCTTTCGTAAGTAAATCTCTTATTTATAATTATATGCCTAAAGTAGTTTAGACGCCATAAAGTCAACTTTTATGCACTTTCATACACTATTCGCCTCTTTTTTTTCAGGCTTTTAGAACTTTTATGCTTTTAAAATTATCGATTTATTAACGAAAGTAAATAATTTTTTCAGAGACCCTGAAGTTGGGAGGACGCTAAATTACAACAGTATCCGAACAACGTTTGAAAATGAAAAATCTAAACTAAGGCCACGAACGCCCATTGATTTCGCGGACATCATCGAATTAATGCGTGGAGATCCACGACACGCTTTAATTTTGAAAGTTGTTGCTGATGCCAATGGTGAAAAGGCAATTATGACATATGTGTTCAAAATTAGAATAAACACATATATACAGTGTATAAATTGTTGGTGTAGAAATTCGCAAATTTGAAAATAGTCGAATATGAAAAATTGTAGTATATAATTATTTTATTTTTGCAAAAATAAAGTGTAAAATATGATTTAACCAGCGGTGTAGGTTTTTTTTTCAATTTAAATGAAAAGAAATTGGCAATAGTGCCTTTGTGTGAAATGCCTGTTAATTTAGATCAATAATCAATTTTTTTTATTATGTGCAAAATATTGTAGCAAGAAAATGTCCAATAATCCATTAGTTATTCCAACAGTGACCGAATATTATTAGTGTACAAGACAGAAATAGTCAATGGTGCGGAAGCGAGAGGACTATGTACCCTCCCACAGTTTCTTCTTACAGAATAGACAGAAACTATTTTTGGTCGGTTTGTCGGGTAAAACTCACCGGGAAAAAAATATCTTAAAATGTTTTGGTTTTTTTTTTACTTTTTTCTTTTATTACGAACATATTTTACAAAGCAAAATCGTGTCGTGAATGTCGGTTTAGTGGTTCGATGACGTAAGGATAACGGAATTAATACGTCGTGGTCGTGGGGGATAAAAAGGAAAAAGGTTTCATCGAAGATGTTACACGCAGAAGTGACACAAGGGCAATAAGGACATCGGCACGTTAATATAAAAAAGTACTCTCCGAGACATGAGGATTAGGCCGGCACATTCACGTCCGCATTCGCTCGTTCATTTCCCGCTTCGTCGATTCCTTCGTTTCAAAAGTACACGCTGCGCCTTATTCTGTATTCTATATACGACGTTGTGTCATCCTTATTCGCCTTTACTATCAGATACGCCCGCGGATGAAATATACCCGACATCGATAAATAAGATCCTAAAAACAAATACAAAAGAACTCCAGTTTCGTTCGCGTCGAAATTTCGGCGTCGAAGTGGAGCGCGCTCCGAACGTGAACGTAATTGAATCCTGCGATTGCCGCTTGTCGTTTCTTTAACTCTGGGGGCACGTGCTTCGTAAAAGGCGATTAACACAAAAATCGGAGTGTATAGCGTCGATCGTGGAAGAAATGCAACCGTCCGCTTCCTAATTGGAAACGTTTTCGATGATAAGTCGTCAGTCAAACTTGTTAAATCGCCATTTCGCGTCATAAAGGTGGCACTCCATGAAACGATCAAAACTCTTTCTTGTTTTTGTAATTCCGAGAAAACCATAATAATGTCATCATTACTCGTTCCCTTCAATCCTAACGAATGGACCGCTGCGATAACAATCGGTACTCTCGTTCGAGTCGCTCCATGGAAATGCCCCTTAAAGTTGCGAAATGGTCACGCGAACATTTCCGTCGCTCGGATGTGAATCGCAAATTCATCTTCCCACCTTAATTTACTTAAGTAAATCGAGCTTGCGAGGGTGTCGATCATAAAAATATCTATCGCCGCGATCTGGTCGCTTTATGAAAATGTCGCCTTGAGGGGGTTTCTTCTAGACCAATCCCGTCGATAACAACATTTACCACCCGTCCTTCAATGACTCTTGGACCGGGGAATCATGCTGGTACCGACGTCATCGATATAGTAGGCTCTGTCCAGAGCGATTGGCCTATCGACTTATTTCGCGGGCCTGTTGCAACCAAAGCTTTTTTCTCAAAGAAACGCAAGTTAAGCATCGTGCGTAATCCGTACCCGATTGTCGCGGTCGATCAAGACGCGGCGTCGGGCGAAAGAGGGAGGACTCCTAGTGCCAAAGATTGGGCTAAACATTTCCGATTTGCAGCTACGTTTAATCTGCTTTGACTACCGAGACTTAATACGCTATTTACAAATGAGATCGACATTGTTGTTACTTTGTTGTTGTATGTGTGTGTATGTGTGTGTGTATGTGTGGTTTTGTTTTCTTTTCTCTCGTTAAAGTAATGAGCAATCGCCATGCTTGTAATCTGTAGCAGTGCGTGCGTGGATAAAGGAAGGCGCGATCGAAACGATATCATGAGACGATTCACGAGAGGCTCTGTCTTGCAATCGCTTCCGCGTAAACATTTTGCACACCTGGCGCACAGATAATGGCGCCACTGTAAAAGCGGTGGGCGACCGACAATACCGACAGACAGTTTTGGCAGGCATGGTGAACGTAAAAGTCCCGTGCATCACACTTAGAATTTCGGACCTCTCTCCTCTTGTCTCTTTAATCTCTCTCTCTTTCTCTCTCATCCTCTCTCAAACTCTTCCCTTCATTCTTTCAAACGCACATCCAGACCATATTCAGTCAAACACCCATGCACACACGCAGCTCGCATCAACTCTCTATCCTCTCTTTACGCGTTCTGACTTTCGCTCGAAATCCATCATCAATCGTGCTCGTTCTATGTCTATCTCTCTCTCTCTCGCTCTCTTTCTGTCCCTTAACATCTAAATTCCACGAGTCCTATAATAATACAATATAGGCGTATTTCAGTATGCTATTGTTATCGCTAGGCGCTAGGACTATTTCACTGCGTCACCTACGCGTGTCGCAGCATCTCACGTCGACGTTCACTCGCAGTCTCGCATTCGCACTTTCTGAATTAACATTAGGAATTATCGGCAGTGAAATTTCAATGATAGACGCGGCGACATTGGGCGGGCGTCGGAGAGCCACGGTGGCTCTCGAGCCTCGCGTTCCGATCAGTATGCGGCTTGTTATGTTATTCTGAATGTTTTTTCTTTTCTTTTGTTTTTTTCTTATGCGTGTGTAAAAACTGACAGTATAGGGGTGCCCCGCGCGCGCGCTTTCGATTTTTAGCGCCCTGGCCGTCGTGCGCGAGCGGCTCGTTAAAAAATACAGGTGGAGGGGCACCCCATTGTTCGTAATGGGAATTCGCACGCGCGATCCGCCCGATTTATTCCCGTCGCATCAGTGACACCATCAGATTTGGCGGCCTCCAAGGCATCGTCCTCCTTGAGCATTTTGCTGCACCTACCGAGGTCCCGGCTCACTCGCATTTTCAGCACCGAATCGTTTCACTTGTCTTCTTCTTCTTCTTCTTCTATTTATTTATTTTGTATTTTTTTTTGTTTTTTGTTGAAAAATATCTCTGCTTCCCCCTCCCCTTTTTACAGTATTCGACTATTATCTCGGTTTGCTCCTCACGAGCCGTCGGCCTTAAAGAAAAGAACGGTTTCGAAAACGGTCCAAAGCACAAAGACGTTACTAAGATTACAAATCACAAATGAAATCACAGACTTTCGTTGGTGGCTCGACAGAGAGGGGGTGTTTCGTAGGTGGCGCTCGTTAGGGTCTGACGGATTGCGACCAAGTGAATACCGTCTCCTGGGTTGACGTATGGATGAGTGTCCTTTCTCGGCGACGCCGATGGCTCCGGGTACCCCAGGGGGACACGACGATGGCGGGATTCCGAGGTGGTTTAACGACGAGGAACACTTGACCCCGTCAACCCCTCATTCCCATCCATTCTCTTTGATCATATGCGCGAGCTCGATTATGAACTTGCCCTCCTTGTATTTCTGGCTCGACTCGAAGGCGTGCTCCTGCGGGACAGAACGTTACGATGCGATTAGACAACGAAATGACGAGTGGCATTTTATAAATTATAACGGTTCCCTCTCTTATTCTACGAGCAACGAGATCCAGAAGTGGTGGGGAGATACGTTTGAAATGGATGCCTTTTTCACAACAATCGGCTCACCATTGGTCCTACAGGTTAAAAGGGATACGTAGAATAAGAGAGGATACACAAATCAAACATAGACGTTCAATAGAACTCGATACGAGTGGTGTTTTTTTGTTCACACCCGACTATACCCGAGGCTGGACGGACGTAGCCGATGTTGATCAGACCTATAGTTACAGAATATTTGCGCGACATCTTCCGATATTTTTAACTCGGACTTTCTTCATACTATTGGAAAATTTGATTACGGTAGAAATATACAAGGTGTCCAACAATTATTCAACAATAATGCACGAGATAATTCTTCGCGTAGTTTTAAGCAAAACATGTCCCCTAGAATGTGATTAATTGTTATATATGATTAAAAATTGTTAGTTTAATTATGGCCAATTATTCTTTGAGTTGGCCCTCGCGGACTATGCAAATGTGCTTGTCTGAGGGGCCTAAATCAATGCAAATATAGGGATGGCCCCTCGTCACTACATGGATTCAAATAGGGGCCAGCCAAAAATAATTTGATATAATTAAATCAGATCAGTTATTGGGTGTTTTGCTGGAAATTGTGCGAAGAATCGTACGTCATTGTTGGCCAGTAGTTGGCCACCTCGTACAATCAGGCTTGTATTAGAGAAAAGTAATAATAAAAAATAATATATTTTTAAACCAATTTGCTTATAAAATTGTTTATCGTTTAAAATTCAAAACATAGTTGCTCTTTATCAAAAAAAAAAAAGAAAAAAACATTTTAGTGCTGCTTTGTTTGTTGAGCATCGAATGAGTCATGAAAGTTTTGAATCTCGCTAAGTGTTTTTAAGGAACACTTTAAGAAATGAAGGAATCATTATAGCGACTGATATTTCACGCAGTTGTTTTTTTCTCGTGTACTTCCTCCATCTTTCTCACAGAGTGTATACTTAGAAGTCTACCGAGTTAATGTTCGTCAAGGTGAACGACCTTTGTTTACGGCGAAGTCAAAGACTAATTGCACGCGGATTACGTCTCACCATGTATATATCTAACGAATCGGTCGGAAATGTATATTAAATCGGTAAAAAATAATATTGGAACTTTCCTGTTTATCTTTCCGTTTGAAATGTGTACATAGTAGAACTTGTAAAAAATTGTTAAATTTTTAATAAATTGAATGGTATAAAAGTCCAAATGGTTTTTTTTCTATATTTGATTTTTTGGGAATTTAAAAAAATAATTAAAAAAAAAGACAAATTACTGTCGCGTCGTTGTGTCCACCTTGTATTTTCATACGGGAATTTTTAACTTACATATTTCCACCCAAGGGTGGTCTTGCAGCACTCGCAGTAAATGTCAGCGACCGCGTGAAGCCCGGTCAATAACACTCGTTCTTCGGCAACACCGCAGCCCACGTTTACCCTGATCGGAAAGAGAAAAAGAATGTAAGTTACAACGGTATGGAATATATATATATATATACATATATATGTGCGTGTATACGTCGTGGATAGCCTGAGAACTAAACAAATATAACAAACCCTAAAGATATACATGCTCGATCTTATACATATAGTTGTGCGCACAAATGTTTGCAAGTCTATTTGCGTTTGAGCAAACAAACTCGAGAAAGCAATTCATTTAACTAAAGTTTATTTACGTTTATACGCAACTTGCGTAACTCATCCGTTCGTCAATGTCTGAAATCGTAAGTGGAAGTTTCATGGGGGGCTTGAATTTTTTTGCTCGAAGCTAGAATTTTCTGGCAAGAATATCATTCCGAATTCATCTATATATATATCGATTATATTCGCAGCGCCACGGAAAAACAAAGGTTTTTATCCGATGGACCGGGCCAGTCAATTTATATACGTATATTTATATAGAGTGGCTGAATTCGAATCCGAGGTCGGAATTCAAGAGTTATATCTCGGATTTTCTTTATAACCTCAAAGACTCAAATTACAATTGATTCAATATTCAATGGTTAATCTAATATATGTTTTTGAAAATTGTTTGGATTTGCTTGAAACTCTGGAGTTTTCGCGATCGCATCTGTTGGAAGATATTTGGTTTCATTTTGTCGTGAGTTATACGTTATGTTTTGTTGCAGAAATCGTATTATTTGTTAACGCTGTTACTTTTTTGAATTAATATATACTTTTTCTGAATTTTATTCATTTAGGTTGTTTTTGTGTATTTTCCATCTGATGTATAGAAACACACACTAATATCACTCCTAGATATTGGTGTTGAAATCCTAAATAATTCGATTGTTGAGCAACTGATTTTCCAATTCGATACTAGGACTTTCTCAAATATTATTATTACAGGAAAAATGACGTACAAGAACTGCAGCGTTAAAAGCACACACTAGGGAAAAGTTTCAAGCAAATGTAAGTAATTTTTAAAAATTCGGTCACCATATTGAATCCACCATTTTGAATTATCGGAATCTGACGTTGGATTCGTTTTCATTACGGTTCCGCCGGATCGCCCATTTTGAATTTTGAAAATCGAGTCTCTTGTTACATATAAGTTGAGCTTCTGAATCGGAATCCACGGCCAGAATTTCAAAACTTGTCCGAGTTTTTCATTATAGCACAAAAAGTAGCGAAAGAATAAATTTTTTGAGGTTAGGAAGAATACAAAACAGGTATTAATTGACAAGTCTGGTTCGCCGGATAATTTTTTTTTTTAGGTCTTCGTTGTACATTTTACTTTTAATGTCAAACATGAGCATAATTATAATTAATCATATAGTAATTAAGAATTAGTCCCTCGCTTATAAATATAAATATATATGTAGTACAAATGGAGTACGTATATATAGTACAAAAATACGAAAACAATATAATAGGGTGAAACGTCAAAGAAAGATTTATCCCACCAGTTATCAACTGAGAATGATCTACTATTATTTTTGGTAGAGGTTATAAGTAAAATAAATTTTAATAATGCTAAAATTATAAAAATCTATGGTGTTATTATAAATAAATACCCTTGTACGTAAAGTTAAAAAAAAAAAAAACATTTAGTAAAAAACGAAATAAATGTTGATTTTTAGTAAAAAATCGTTTGCATTGATCCTTATCTCAGCCTCGAAATTTGAACAAATATTCATTGAAATATCAAATGTGGTGATTTGAATATACAATTAACGGCTAAAATGCATGATTTATTCAAATTTTGAAATATTTAAACGCGAGATGACGAAGACGTATGTATATATATATATCGGCTTGCTGACGCAGTATTTTCTGATTGAGACAAAAGGGTATAGGAAATTGCGTACAGTTATAGGAAATAGGCAGAGAGATAGAAGGTTGTATACCTATAGAACAATTATGTACATACGTCATTCATGTACTAAAATAGTCACAAACCGTATATATAAATGCGTAATATATATGTTTTATATATAATATATATAAATTAATTTTCATGTATATATAGTTATACTTTATTATTTTATTTATATATATATTTTTTTTTTTATATAATAAAGTACATGAAAATTAATTCTTATATATATTGTACATATACAAGGACAGACTTATGCACTATACATTGTCGATTTTAAATATTTATTTTTATAGTGATGCAAAGTATAGATTTTGGATTGAATTGTAAAATTAATTGATTTTTCAATTTTTATCAATTGCGGTCAATCTTCACCGATTTTTTCAAATTCTAGTTTCTTTTTATCGCAATTTTAATCAATTTTCAGCAACTTTCTCATTTTTCATTAATATTCGACAATTGCATCATTTATTATCAATTTTTATTATCTTTGTCCATTTCTGTCCCTTTTTGTTAGTTATCGGTAGATTTCGTCAATGATCGTCGTTTATACGTTTTATAAATTGTCTTCAATTTACATTTTTTTTTAAAGAATATTCGGCATTTTGATTTAGTTTCTCAATACTGTAAATTTTTGTAGATTTTTCTTAATTTTAGTTCATTTCTATCAATTACCGCAATTGCCATCGCAATTATATTAATTATTTTGGTCAGTATTTGTAAATTTTGTAATATTTTATAAATTTTCATCAGTTTTTATCTGTTTTATCAGTTTTTATCAATTTTCATTATTCTCCATCCATTTCTATCAGTTTTCGTCGCACTTTCAGTTTCTTTTCGCCAATTTTTATAATTTATCAACTTCTGTAAATTTTCAACAATTTTGATAAATTTTCGTAAATTTTCATAATCCGCCTATACTGTGTTAATCAACATCTATTATTTCCTGTCAATTTTCCAGTTAGCTTTTGTCGCTTTCTGTCAGTATTCGTCATTATGGTCTTGACCCGTCATCGAGGTTGATATTTAGAGGTCGCGCAAAGGCCATGAAAGTATCAGTTTCACACTGTATGGACACGAAATATGTTTATCCGGGGGGTTTCGGGGTACCTAAAATACGAATCAGCTTTCAAAATCGTGAAATTGAAAATGGCGGACCTAATACGAAGGTCGAAAAACATCATGAGATTTTAATAGGTCTTTAACTCACATCTTGAGCGACCCTCTAACTATCAACCGTTTGATCTTGATGTATATATATAACAGGAGCGTCAATCAAAAATTTGTTATACCTGATATTACCGTATCAATCAGTAACAATGTATAAAAAAAGAAAATAGAGCGATCATTATTCTAATGCGATTACATTCATTGCAGGAAAATTGCTTCAACATAACATTTTGAAATTTTGTGTAAATGATTTATCTAATATATTGCTATCAATAATTGCATAGTGACACTTTGTTAACTTGTCTACAGCGAGCCTGAAAACAATGCTCGTTGGCGATATTGATTTATCACGTGCGTATATATCATAGTTTCCAAACGCACGCTTCAGGCCTATATATATGTGCTTTGCTTAAAAACATTTACATCTGAGATTGAAAAATAATTAAAGTTCAACGATACTAGTGCCAGTGCCAGTGCCAGTCTTACTATTCAGCAAACGCTGTTATTCTAGCGCTAATTCCATTAATGCCGGGATACATATTGCTTTTTCGTTTATTTATACGCTCACTTGCAAATTCCATTGCTTTAAGCCAGCCATGGCCCAATTCTCCTAATTTTGACTACCGATCCGCCCAACGTGAAATACATGATTTCGTTATGAATGGCTTAATTCCGCTTTGATCGACTTCGTGACAGAACAATATATATTGATAATGATTTTTACGGAATTTTTTAGCTCGTAAACAAATTACACCTTATATACTTTAAAATTCCAACATTTTAACGAACTCATTCATTATTCGCGTAAGCATTCGTTGCTGTTAGATTTTTGAATTTATTATTCCTATTAACATTGTTGGGATAAAGGATTAAAATTTACGACAAAAATTGAAATCTCTGAAAATTAAATATTTAAAGGGATACTATAAAGCGTCTATGACGTCAATACAGCACTCAAAAAATTGTAAATAAAAGACTGTCCATGCAATTTTTCAACACGTGAACTGTTTTTAGGGTAAAAGTAAATAAATTTCATAATATAAGACAATAAATTTGTTTACATTTATTCATAAGAATTCTTTTTAATTTCTGAACCGTTATCTCTAAAATGTTTCTGTGTAATGCTATAAACTGTGTACTTTTGCCATAAAATATTTACGATTTTTAGAGTAGATCCCTTTATCGACGTTATCGATGCTTTAGACAGTCCCCTTAATAACTTATATATTTCTTATTTGTGTTTTTTTTTCAATAGGGAATTTCAAAAAAAATGAAGAGATTTAAGAAGTAATTGTAATGGCTTTATATTCTGCGAAAAAAAGATTTACAGATTTACAATGGCTCATATATGTTTGAAAATGAATGATCTAATGGCAAAAGTTATTTAAATATATTTAAAAAAATAAAAATGCATTTTTATCTTTTCTCATTTTGTTGGATTTGTGGTTGGTTTAGAAATACTTTAAAAATTCGTTGCTTTCAAGTTGTATAGAATGAGTTGTATAGAATCATGTATGATTATGTCTGGATCAAATATGTTCCAGGTATAACCATATCTGATCCAGATATATATCTGAATCCATTTTTTCCCAGGATAACACGTTAAAATCTTTTCATATTCAAAAAATAATATCCCTTTGAAAAAATAGAAACAAAATTCAGGTATACATTTAAGTCGTTAAAATTAATGAAAATATCTTTAAAAAGCATTTAGGGAATATTCTTGATAAAGCCGACCGAAAAGAAAAAGAGTGAAAAAAAAATACAAAATTGCAAAAATGCAAAAATACAAAATATTTTGTAGAACAAAATAGTTTCGGTTACAGAATTCAGCTTTAGTTTAATGTTTAAAAGTTGGCATACATATACTAAAAGTATCGGGTTGTGATGTGACACAATTTGTAATTTACAAAATGGAACTGTTATAGTTACAAAATTGAGTGAGTTACGATGTTTTTTATTGAAAAGTAGCAAAAATATTGATACAATTGTTTGGTAAAGTTGTAGATCCCGGTCATTATTGTAGCAAATGTCTGTCGATGAAATTATGAACACTTTACCAACTCACAATAATGCAATTTACGAAAAGTAAGAAGTAATTTGTAGAAAATCCCTGTTGAATACATTAGTATGGGTCATTCCACGTGAAATCAGAAACATTTTTTGTCATAATTATTTTTTCCTGATTTATTATGGTTGGTACATGAAAAAGAAGTATTATTGATCATATACTACATTATTTTTACTTCGACTCTATTGAAAGTTGTGTTACTTTTGGGAAAAATGTCATTTTCTGTTCTCATTTTAATTAATTTATTTAGGCATAAAAGCATAGCCGATTTTGAACGAGGAAACGCTGCAAATAGATTTCGGTCATTATTTGTGTTAAAATTTGAAATTTGTTTACTTTGATGAACACACCTTGCAGAGCATTAAATTATCTTTAGAATGGAAGAAAAAACTTTTTTACGACCAAAATTATTTTCCATGTAAACACAAAAAAAAAAAAATAAAAAATAAAAAATAAAAATTAAAAAAAAAATAAATAAAAAAAATGATGTCTAATAAAAAAGTAGCCTGACTTGAACAGCCTCATTCATATTTATTTCTTGTTATTTTGGCCGAACTTACCAAGAAGACGCCCGAAATTCTTGTTCAAACATTTTTATATTAATATGTATAAATAAAACAGTGGCGAGGGTTATCTAAGGCTGGTTTTAAATCCGGATTTCGCTAATAAGTTGATTAAATAAAATTAATCATTTGATAGAAGGTTTATCATTGAAAAACACAAGGCAAAATTTTGAAATAAATTGTTTAGATGATGCAATAATGTTGGAAATATAAAAGTGAATAAAAATAATAAACGTAACCAACCAAGACAAATGTACAGAAAAAATATAGAAGCACAAAACTTTCCGTGTGGAATGAAAGTATACAAAACTGATCATAGTTAACAAATAAATGTAATATTTATAAATGTAATGTTTATAAATGTAATTGGAAATCTCATTAAAAAAGCATTAAAAACAAATTTTCAATTTTAAATGTCAAAATATTTGATAAATTGTTGATTAAAAGAATAATATTTTATAACGTTTTATTAAAAATATTTCATAGTGGGATAATGCGGGAGAATGATTTAAGGTAAACTTGCCCACTCAATGTTTAACTTAATGCAATAGTACGTAAATTGAGAGTGAAGATTATAATTAATTTAAAAAATATATCTTGAATTCGATCAATTTATTAATTCCATTCGAAATATAAATTTACATTTGTATTACGATTTATATTTGTCATACGTTATTTGTATAGTTATATATTAATTTACAATTATTATATTCATTTCAGAAAGATTTAAAAATAATTAAAACAACGTTTCAATCAATTAGAATTAATTTACTAATTAATATTATTTTTTTACTACTTTTTTACCTTTATACTAATTAGTTTAGTTAATTAACATTGTTAAAGTCAAATTATTGATTAAAAACAAATGTTTTCTTTATTTTACCGATTAATTATAGCCTCACTTGATTACAATTTTCGGATGCTTTTTTTTTTTTTTGTTAAAACGCTCAAATCTCTTCAACTCTACAAGTGCAATCTATCATTAAATATAATTAAAATTAAGCAAATTTCAAGTTTTCTTTATTTCATCAATACTATAAGTTATAATAGAATCGAAAAGTTCTTCTTGTGTGTTATGTTTATTAGTTCTGAATAGGTGAAGAGCGATTCTTTTCTACAGAACAGCTGCGTCAAAAAAAAAAGAAAAAAAGAACAGATCCACAAGATGTCGGTTTCTTATAGCAAAGTTAATAAAGGAAGGAATGAAGTACTATTGTAAAAAGAGCCAAGTTCTTCAATATAATAGATGCCCGCAAGGTACTCTTTTTAATGACGACTTGGAAAACGCTTCTAAGAGGTACTTTCTTCGTTTGATGTGTTATTGAAGTTTAAAAAAACACCAACTACGTATATTTGCTAATCCCTCAAATTCGGTTTTAAAGGAGGCCTTATAAAAATAGTGTATATTGTACGTATGATGTATATATATATACATTTAAAAAAATGTATACATTGAAGTAAGTATTAAAAAAAAAACAACATTTTTCATCATAATTATAATATTCATAACGACAATTAAAGGGAATTTCACAGAATAATTAATTACATTCAATTATTGCATTAAAATCTCTGTGAATGTAACATTTATAAATTGCATTTAGATTTGAATTCGAAGTTAATGTCTTTTAATTAAATTCTGTTTTCAACTCTAAAAAAATAAAATCAATATACATACAAAATTATTTAATTAATTTAATTATTTTCAAATAAATTTGTAATTTAGTTTGGAAATATCATTTTTAATTAAAAATGTATTGAAAGGCACATAGATTGAATCAATTTAATTTATATAAAGTATTATTAAATTCGAATGTATTGTAATTAATTGAAATATTGATACGAATTCCTTCGTTATAACTTAATTCGTTTTGCAACTCCCGAGTCAATATCAATACATTTCGCTGTTTGACGCTTGTTTCTGCTGTGGAATTCAAAAAATGAAAAACTTTCAATTCATAATATTATTGTAGACATTTTGTAAAATTTTTCCTATTTCAATGTAAGGAAATAGAAACGTATATTAAATTCATACAAGCCAAAACTTTCTTAAGTTTTATCGGGAGTAATATGAAATCCGCCATTTTGAATTTCAGAATTCCAATTTCGAATTTATGATAGATGAGTATCTTATATATTGTTGGTGCAAAATTTTATTGATAAAAATGTTGTCACTCTTATTAAAAAAATAATTTATAAAAATATATATACAGGGTGGTTATAAAGTAACTTTTTGGTTTTAAAATTCGATAACTTCCACTATTTTCAACCGATTTTTTTCTTGTTTTGTAATTTTTATTTCGCTCCAAAAAATCTAAGGACTAGGGGAATATCTGGTAAAAATTCCATGAAGATCGAATAAAAAATGTGAAAGTTATCGAATTTTAAAACCATAAAGTTACCTTTTAACCACCCGTTATATGAATATGTAGCAGTAATATATATATTTTCTAATCTAATACTGAAATGTAAATGCAAACGAATAAGACAAATCGAAAATCAAATTAAATAAATGTAATGAAGAAGGTGCGGGACTTCAAAGTCTCCTTGCGATTAAAGTGCAGAGAAGTAATTTTCTCTGGAAAAATATAAACTCTTGAAATGTGCGAAAACGCGTGCTTTTTATTGCGACAAGGATATTGAATATAAAAATGTAATAAATATAGAATAATAAAAACCAATAGAAAATTTAAAAAATTTGTCAGAATTTGTTTTAATCATTGAAAATTATTGCCAAAGAGAATGAAAAAAAAAATATAATATAAACAAAAATATTAAATATTACAAAACAAACAAGAATTAAAAAAAAAAAAAAAAACGTCCCATACAAAAATTTGATCTGTTGGTTATTTTAATTATAGTCTGTTTATGTTTTAATATAAAATTCTGAAACGGCAACC
>JAPYZR010003316.1:0-22784 GCA_030522945.1 Trichopria nigra
AGTTTATAAACAGATCTTTAGTCTTAAAAGTCTTAAATAAAATATCATAAAAGCCCACACGCCTCTCGTATTTTTTATTTTTAAATTAAGTACAATATTATTCATTTCTCTATTAATTTAGTTACTCCTAATAAAGATATACTTACTTTAAGTAGGAATTATTCAGAAATGATTCTAATTAAATTTATTATTTTATTTCTAATTTTTATATTTTTGTTTTATAAAAATTAATTAAATTTTTATGGCGACGGTTAATACCGTATGTTGCAGAGTAACATGCGGGAACTCTATTATTACTAGTAATTTTAATTTTAGCATAAAAATTTGCCTACCTTAATATATTTTCGTTTCTACAGCGTAATATCGATTATTTGTATCTGGAATAACGCTAAAATCTTGTGCTAAAAATCGTCTGAAACTATATAGTTATGTAAAGGGTGACACATTTTAACGTTTGACGGGCAAATAAATCTGATCGCGATTGAATTACAAATATTTCAAACAAGTATTGTTGGATTTGCAAGGACTGATTGAACTATGTCCTTGAAAATTCATTTGAATTTTCATTTCAAGGTTATTTGAAGGTCTAGGATACTGATTTTGAAAAAAATTGTTGAATGTCAAAACCATGACCCTGTCACAATCTCCTTGAATGCATATTTTCAGGATCATTTCAAGGTCAAATAGGGATTTTTAATAAAAGAAGAGATGACCCACCAGTCACATAGTGTCAAAGCCTTAGTAGAGCTACCTTACTTTACCCGTTAAGCCTTCCCACAATCTACAAGGTCTTACAGCCCCTAGGGAAGTTATATGTGACGCAACCAGTGAAGGCAAGGTCATGTGGTGACCAGTGATGGCAGATCATGTGGATTTTTTTGCTTTCTGTTTCGATTAGGAATTTTTCTTTAAAGTGGCCTCTATGGTCAACTTTGAGCCAAAACATAAAAGTTTATCTGGACGTACAATTTTCCGCTCTTTCAAAATACGGGGTTAAAAATACGGGTTTCTATGTAAAAATTAAAAGTAGACTGTAAATCAACTTGCAAGTTAAAACACGTCAATCTATATATAACACGTAAAATGTTATTAGGGAGCATCATTTATAATATATACTTTTATAATATAAAAATTAAAAAATAATTCTTTTTTTTAATTGGAACATTTTTCTTGCTCAAGGACATACGAATGTGAGGGATTAATATATCAATAATTATGAAAAGAATTTATATAAAATTACCACCCTATTATATCGACGGAATTCACGCGTAGTTGCCAAAAAAGTGTAAAATTTTCTGCAAATATTTTGTATTAATTCTTGATACTATTGTATGCTTGAAAATTTTGAATGAATTTAATTAGTGACAATTAAATTAAAAAATTATTTGTAATTTTTTTAAAATGCTTAATAAAGCCGCAGGATCAAAGCCCCTATTTCTCTGTATTTCATATGCGAAATTTGACGATACTTATTCGATTATAATTTTTATATATAATTAATATAATTTTTATTAATATTATTTTAAATTTCTAACGCCATGAGTATTTAAAATATTTCAACTTGAACATTTGTGATGAATGATAAAAATAAATTTCCCATGAAAAACGAAGCATTGTTTTGACAAAATCGCGTTTACAAAAGTAGTTTAACCCTATATTCAACGCCAATAACATTCTAGAAAGGTGTGGCACTTGTCTAACTTGAAAAATCGGATTTTTCACCGCGCAGTGAAATTCGTTAAAAAATAATCTGATTAAAAAGGTTCGAAAAGCTTACGAAGCAAAAACTGCATTTGTAGCTTTTTTTGACGTTTGAATCGAACTGCGTGTTACAACTGCACCGTAGAAAAGCTTGAAATGATAAGACTTTACAGCCCGCATGGTTCACGATAACTCGAATAACATTCACACACAATGTTTTCAGCAAGCGTATGCGCATATTTTTTAGAAATAAAAGGGCCAAAATTTTATGAACATATATATGCAACAATTTTGAAATATCATGATGTACTTTCGTCAGCTCGCAGAGTGCTGTTTCGTAAGTCCATGATTTGGAGTTTTATTTATCACTTAACGCCTATGAAACTGAATAATGAATGTCGTAAGAGCATTCCGCCACCTCTGTGTCCCTACAGCAAACATTTAATCCTCCATTGATCCTTCACCTTGTTTCCAGGTCGTTGGTCACAACTGAGTAGTTCCCTCTTTATGCGTCTAGGGAGTTGCCAGACGTAACACTTCGGGTGGTCGAACACTCGCCAGCTATTTTCGCTGATACATAAATGCAACCCCTCCGCGTAAAAACTCTTCGTGAAATTGCATTATTTTAATTCAGTTTCTCCGGATAGGACGAAAAAAGTAAAGTGAGCATTCGGCGCAACTTTTTTTAAACACATTGTATTACGTTAGTGAGCGAAAAAGTAATTTTTACCCCCTCGCTAGAGGATTCCCTAACGTGGAGATATTTACACTTGCCGGTGCCGACAGAAACTTTTTCAATGGTTCAGAAGTAATTATACAAAGTATATGATATACATATATGATATATAATGATATATATATTTAATAAGAATTTATATTGTAACACATGCACAGAATAGTCATAGTAATAATGAATAATACCATTTTTATTGAGGCTCCTTTGGGTGGGTAAAGTAGGTTTTTCTACAACGGCGAGTAAAGTCTTAATTTCGGCATAATTGCATAAAACCTGCATTTAAATAGACTAAATAGGCAAAAGAAATTAGGATTTTATATATTGGTCCAAAATATATCGTGTTTTGATAGTTGTTTTGAGTTTTTTCATATACCTCCGAAATCATTTATTCTGTTCTTTTCACGTATTGATTGATAGTATAGGTTTACGTTGGAAACTCGCCACTTCAGCGTATCCTAATGGACCCACAAATACGCCTGGATACACATCTTTTTAATCCTGCTGCGTATATGTGGTGATTGCACGCTTCACTTTTATTCGCGCTTTTAGCACCTGTGTGGATGTAATGCAGGTCGCATACACTTTTCCATTCAGGGCTTGAACACTTGAACACCTGCAATATTGACATACTCCACTTATAGAGACACTCTATGAATACATGAGCGGTTTCAATACAATTGTAATTTACGTTTTTACAGATACGCTTTGTTTATTCATTCTCGTATGCGTGTCCTTTATGTATATTTTTAAAAGCAGAGTACCAATGTTTGGATACGATCCATGGTTACAGGATGAACGCTGTAATAAAATCGAATGTATCTTAACGGTTTATTTCCCCTGTATCTTATAAACGCTCCAAAGTGGACGTGATGAACAATTTAGAGGTATGATTTCCTTAAAATTGTCATTTTTCCTATCTCTAACTATAGGTAGCGCTTCAAAAATTGTCGCTTGTATGAACTATATTGCTTTTATTAAAGAATAATAATATAAAACAATAAATTATTGATAATTTACAAAATTTACATGTAAATACAAAACGATAAAAAAGAAATAATTATAAATTACGAAAAACAAATAGAAAATAAAAATTGCACTAATTCTGCTTGTCTTATAGAAACTGTTTTAATGTCTAATTATGTTGTAAGAATTAAAAAAAGTTACGTACAGAGAAATATCCAGAATAATTCTTGTACATACAGAATATTCAAAATACTTCCTGAATTATCATCGTACCATGTCAGATTTTGATGGAAACGAGGTAATCACCAAATCAGCAAAGACAAAAAATCCTTTAGAAGCTCTTTTTTATTTATTTTTGAGAAGAAATGAGCTCAGAAATTGACTCGTATGAGGATTTAAAGTGTACTTTCTATACTAATAATGTATAAGTTTCTACCTCTTCTAGTTATATGGGTGATTTCTGAATTCTATAATAATAAATGTTTGGCAAAAAAATTGAAGCAAGAATAAAAAGAATTATAAATTCATAGTAGTATTTGACGATTGATCAAACACGCGAGATATAGGCGTGTATCAGGCTTTTACATGTATCGGGGTCGAAAATTTGTACATATTTATATATACCTAATCATACTGTGTGCCGATGTCAAAGAGAGACACCGATGTAGAACAGGTCATGCAGTGGTCAGCCATTATGTCAATTTGTTCGATAACATAATTTCTCTCCGAAATCAATAGTCGATTGTCTTATGAATGCTTAAATTACATATCGTATTTTACATATAGTATGATTCGTATTTTACATATAGTAGTTCTTTTAATCCAAGATTTATGCCTGCAATTTTTGTTATGGTTGAATATTAACTGTAATACGATTTTTCTTTTCGTTATCCTTTTCTGTTTCAACGGCACTCGGTTATACCGATATAATACTCTACAATAAATTACGGTTATTATACCGACTAAATACTCTAAAATAAATTACGGGGGCTTAGAACGTATTTTCACTTCATGAATTTTTCGTATGGATATTTGACAGGTTAACAATTTACATTTTCCAGTGACGCATATATAACCCCTTCGCCACTGTCTACAAAATTTCATCAGCAATACATAAATTTTGAAAGTTTTATTTCAATATATTTTTCGTCGCACCAATGCTCAAGAAACTGTAGTAAAAAAAAAAAAAAAAAATTAACGCTTTGGTGTCAAATGTCAACCGTTCGGCGAATTGGTATCGAAATCTAATCAATTTAAGATAAACTTAAGAGTCGCAAAGCAGAGTAATTTTCAGTTTGCACTTCTTATAAACTTAATTTTCAATAGTGTAATATAAGTGTCTATGTATTTTGAATCTTTGTTAGTCTTCTTTTTCGAGAAAGTTTAGTATATTGCATGTTTATATTTTTGTTAATTAGGTAAATATGCATGTTGTAAAATAATTATGAGAGTAATAATAATAAGCATCTTTACTTGGGCTGCACGGGATGGTATAGCACGGGAACATTATGACAAAGAAAACCGCAGTCCAGCAAAGGGCGAGGCGGCGACGCTCTTTTACCGCTTGACCCAACCTACACCTATGTTTCTAGCTAACACAAAGTCCTATCAGGTAATTACTGGCACATGAAGTGTTGCAATAACGTAGGAAAGGTAAAAATATAATTTACAAATTCTTTTGCCTTCATGCGCTGATTTTTCCAAGTATGTCCAGTATATCGATTTTAAAATTTATAAATCCTGCCAATTAAGTCTTTTTCCGCAACAATTACAATGGTAGAATTATTTGGTGCTGAAATTACGTAGAATTTCCTCTCATATATGTACTATTCATGCATAATTCACCCATGAAAGTTTTACTAAAATTGAAATAAAAAAAAATAAATATTCTGAAAATAATGTATTTAATATTAATTATGAAATTAACACTGCCTTTGAAAATTTCTTAGATTAAATAATGGGAGTTCAAGTAATTTTTTATCGCAATTTGTTATTTGTTCGATACTTATAAAAAAACGAAGCTTTCTTAACCCTTTCAGGCGCGCAAGTAAACAGGAAATGGTATTATGTTTTTGGGTCGCTGATATAAAATCTGAAGTCAAAATTAAGAAATTCAAGATGGCGGCTGTAATATATGGCGGACCTTAAGCAGAAAAATGATAAATTTCAGAATTAAATACAATATTTTTAAATAAAAAAAAGTTGTCTTGTATTCTGCATAAAATATTGAAAAAATATTGACTTTTTTGGATGAAACTCATGTTAGCTATGATATAATAAAAAATAACAACAATAAATACATCACAATTTTGACCAATAATAGTATCGGTTATCATCTCTAGAATTTAAAAGGAGTTATATATCCTAGAGATTGCAGGGCCGAATTTAATGCAAAAAAAAAAAAAAAAATTTTGCATACACACGTATGTATATGTGTCTGTTATATAGGTGTTCTCCTGGAGTGTGCGATAAAGTATAGTCACAGATGGCGCAATAGTATCGATTTAAAATGTGCATATACATATAATATAATATAATACATGCAATAAATATCTGATTAAATAAATTTTTTCCTAGGGAGTAGAAGTAAACTTTTATCCTCGTTTACGTCATACGATCATAGTGCCAAACTTCTATCCCTTTTTAGAGGTGTGAATATATGGGCCATTATCTTGCGCTTATTGTTATATAAGTGCATTTAAACGGGAGGCTCTGCTTTAATTATTAATAGATAGTTATTGGAGAATTGGTCTAATGAAACGCAATACCAAGAAACTAATTATAAGCATCATTATTAATTTTTATATTTACGATTATACTTTATTTTCAAAAAGTGTGTCATATTAATGAACATCATCACTAATCTCAATAGGTCATAAAATACATCGTTTTTTGTATTAAGGAAACTTGACATGAGTTTGCAATTTTACATAATAAATACGATAAAAATGAAAATAAAAGACAGATCCTTTTTTCTTTCGAAATACGAATTCATCTTCCAAGATGAAAATTTGACTGCCACTTCGAATTTCATATTATGTCTGTGTTACTATTTCTCGGTGTACGGTTATTAGGTTTCCGAACACAAAGTTTAATTTATACAGGAACGACCCAATTTCAAATCCTCTATAATATCTCGAGTTATATTACTAAGATTTTATAGAGATGACATCATTAGTAAATTTAATGCCCGCTCACTTGATTCTCCAAGATGCGGTAGTAGAGTACGCCTGACAATATATGGATAGCACGCAACTGCGTGAACCGTGTAGGCTTGAAACAGTTTCAGTAATAATTACGATTCAAAACGAAGTGTAATTCCACGTTACTAAAGAATACTTAAAGCACTAATACTTTGATCAGGGTGTTTCTTAATGTGCTTGTGTCTTAATTTTTGTTCGAATGAAAGGGGCGAGTACTTTTCTTAATTATCTCTTCCGCAAAAGAAGACAAATTGCTTTGATGAAATACAAGTAAAGCTTTATGGTTTTATGAATAATGCAACTTAGTTAAAATACAGCAATGCAGATGATACGAAATTCTGTAAAATACTTATAATTTCATTCTTATGATCATATGATATAAAATGTACTTTCTAAATATCAATATTAGTACAAAATTAGATAAAACTCATCCAATAATTTCAATTAGTTAATATTCAAATAATTATAAAATGTTATTTAAATTTGTAAAATTTCCATTCGTTTCAAGTTTGAGTTTACTACTACATGCAGTGAACTTTGTTACTACGTCGAATTTCACTAATTCCGTTTGTAATATTTTAGTACTAATTTTAAATGTTATATTATTCACGAACTTATATTTAGAATATAATCTTATTTTATTTAGTGCATGAATATTTACTAATTTTTTTGCAAATTCAAGTTTAGAGAATACTAGTCGCAACTCGTTGGAATTATTCCGTGAGTTGCATAGTATTAAGATTTAATTACGATGAAATCTTCTAAAATAAAACCTCCTGATAAAATCTTTCTACTTTAGACTGTAAAAAGCGTATTTTACAACCTGCTCCCGTTGCAATGCGCGAATTAAAGTGGAACTGCGATATCGCATGTGGTCTCCTGGACGTGAATTAAGGAAATTATATTTCGATACGAATGTCTGACAATATGCTTCACTGCTGATAAATATTCACAATATAGCATAAAAATGCCACGCAGTAGAATAAAAAGAAAAATATATTTACATTTTGTGCGCAATATATTCGATTTTGAACCTTTTTTTTAACTGTAATTTTGTTCCGGAAATATGGAACTGAATTTCGGATCATTCGATCGCTATACGTTCGTGGACTGCAATGGACGCATGACAGGTGATGCGGATTAAGAAAAAATTAACGCATGTGCAGTCTCTCAATCATCACGGGACTTTGTTGACGTCAATGAAAATTAATAGTGTATTTCTAGTCAAACTCCGGCCTCAATTAAAATTTTGTAAAATGACTCGTTCGTTTTGAAAACTAATCGACTTCCAAGATTAGAGATTCTTATTGGGGTTAAGTTCCACTCCATTCGAAAAAAAATTTGTTTTTCTTCGTCATTCATAAATATTCTCAATTGTATAAAAAGTTCATAGTCATTTGTTCGTAGTTACATCTCAATTTTGCTGATTATTGCGATAACTCGACATTTTGTTTGTGTTTCTGCAATTTTTTAAAACTTTGTGACTTAAGTATTGATAGAGTTAATTAGACTAGTATTCTTACCAATATCTATCTCACATGTTTAATATTTCTCGGTATTCGGAAAACTTGATTAAATACTGCAGACGATACGTGGAAACGTATTAGCAATCTAAATAGACTCCAGCAAACACATATCTGTATATACATTTTGAATATTGCTTAACTGCAGTTTTTAAAAAGTTATACATATTAAACCATACAATAGAATTGCGTTAGTTAGTTTCACGTTGATTATTGCCACAACGTTATATATATTATTAGGAATCTGAGTAAACGATAAGACATTGAATATAAATAATTAAATAGTTCATACATATTTTTACAAAAAAAAAAAAAAATAAAAAATAAAATTATTCATTGTATTCAAAAAATCATTAAGAATACATTAAAAATCGACAATAAATAAATTTCTGAACGTATTGCCTGAAACGCAATTATTGTATGTGTGCGTGCGTGCATGCATGTGTGTTTGCTCAAACGATATAAATAAAGTAATTAGTTCACTCCGATTGATAACAAAACCGATATATTTTTTTACATAATCATGTTTATTAACAAACTTTGATCGAATAATTACTTGTTGGACGCGAGGAGCGAAAGGTAATTTGCGTATAAAATAAACGAATTACATCGATTTACATTTAATTATTATCTTTTTAACTTTTATGTATTCGGTAATTCAGAAAATTCGAAATGTTTGTTGAAGCAATCAGTGTACTCATTAACAAAGCTCTTCATTATTAAATTACTAAAATAAAATGATATTAAGAGTATTACATCTGTGAACGCCTGGATGAATCGATTATTTTCATTCTCTAAATTACAACTATTGCGACGAGAGTTTATACCATAATTAGCAAAAACATGCTATAAAGATCTCCTTCTGCTTAAAGTATACGTTATATAATATATAGCAGTTTGTTTAGGATTGAAGCTTATACATATATTTCTGAACATATACAATGTAACGAAGAATATGAAAGTATAATTTATGTATGAATAAGTAAATATCCGGCCTAGGGAGGAAAAATGAAGTTTTCCTCTCACTCATAACGCTAGCGCGAGAAGTGGAAATATAGGTCCTCCATTTTTTCGCAATAATTTATGAAAACTTTATTATATTTGGCAAATTGTGGATATTTCTAAGGAGTATCGTCTTTAATATTGTCGATTACATGATATGGCCCGTTGAAAACATTTCGGCTACTCTTTCTTTAAGAGCTGAAAGTTACAGATGTACAGATTGTCTGGAATGAGGTTCTAAACTTTCCTCTTCCGTGAGAATTGAATGAAGAATTGGATTTCCAATTTCAGTGTCCAACCACGACTGCTTAATAGTGTTCGTTCCGGCTATTATGACGAAAAAAGAGATATACCTATTGTACAGAAATTGACCGTGATCACTTTCGATGAAGTCCATATCTCAAATCAAGTGGACACCGACAAACCCGTACAAAAAAAAAAATATAGTCATGTTGATGAACAGTTTGCTGCATGGCTCGGGGTTTATTCGCAAATAAAAAATTCCCCCGGGAATTAAAAACAGCCCATATTTTATCTCTTTCACAAGGCAATGACAAAAGATATTTAATTTGAAATAATTATAGCACTTTGGGTGAGGGAGGGGGGGGGGGTATTGACTACGATTGTCATTGCCATTGCTATGGTTAGCAACTTGGGCCCTATTCTTGGTTTGTGGAAGGAGCTTGATATTTCAATTCAGATATTGATACTGCGTAAAATATGTATTAAAATGTATTGGTTTGTCATCAAGAACACCACATCTAACTTCGAATCACATAGTGATTTTAGTGCTTATAATACGGGCTTAGAATAACAGAATGATAATTTACAAATGATATTACGGAATTTATTAAGACAAAAGTAACAGTAGTCTTAAAAATGAATTGTGATTGTAAATCAGTCGCTGAAATAGTTGTTCCTGCAGGTGCAGGAAAATTGCACTTTGGACTTTTAGCCGCAGTACGTAATTACAAGACGATTATGCCAAGACGAATAGGAGAACTTCTTCGCAAAAATACCGGCAATGGGAGCAATCCACGGGCATCCGTAGCCTGTTGAATTGCAGAATGAAAGGGATATAATACGTGCCAACCAGTTCAATTATAAGAAATAACAAATATAAGAAAGAATTATAAGAAATCATTATAAGACGTAACAGAATCGCAATATATTATTGTGACTCTGCAACGACTTATACAAGCAAATAGGACGTAGAAGAAGTAGAATCACGAACGACGAGTATACCTTCTCACTTATTTCAATTAACTCGGTTTAATATTTTTTATTCATTTTATACGACGAATCGACTGACCATGTTTAATTTATTTTGAAATATATATACAAGCACAAAATACGATAAGATTTAACGCCTAGTAGCCCCACTAGAAGTTCCACACCCTGAACCCTCAATACGGTTCGCTGGTAAGATTAAAGGTCCGGCCCTTCGCGCCTCAATGACAATATGTACTTGCCGACCACGTCTTTCTGAGCCCTTTAAGGAGTTTCGAGAAACTCTTCAAAGAGAATTGAAGAGCTGAACAAATTTTATAAAACATCCGCAAATTCAATGCTTTATGGCTATCCATATATATATATATTACAAAATATAATATAATGATAAAATTAATATTGTAATAAAATAATATAAAATAATATAAGGCAGTAGGTTAAAAAATATTTATTAGATTTTTGAATAATTTAAATCGGCCAAAATCTAATTCATTGTTATCACACAGTTCGAATTAAAAAAAAATGTCCAACAATTTTGAATAAAATAATATTTATATCATGAAATTATATAGGCGGCGCACACGCATGAACAAATCTTACAGTTCAACTGCATCAATGTCTTTCGATGAATATCCAATATTAGCTCAAAACTAGAAGAAAAATTAAAAAAAAAAAAAAAATAGTATGACAAAAACGTAGTACAAATAAATCTCCGCAATACATTTGAACGTTTTTTTATGTTTGATTAATTTACATTCCTATCCCTAGCTCATGTTTTTTACAATGCATTCAAGATGTCATCGGAATAGTGATAGATCTCGTTTTTGTCATCCATCTTTTTTTCTACGTAGGTATATTAACATACAGTTATATTTAAATTCCTAGAATGGAAAAAATAAACTAAACTTAATTGAAACACCAGATAAGTAATTAAATGTATCACAATTATAACTGTGGCATACTTACTATCGCCTCAGTTACTTTCTAAAGAGGTCAGTTTCCATGAAATACATCATCTCTTCCTCTTTAAATTTAATTGCAGTGCTTTCAACTAACGAATATTAATTTATCAATTTTATTCAACTGCAGGTTCATTACTACAAATGAAGTTCCATATAACAAAATCTGTTTACAATGTATCTGTTTACAAACTAACTAGTACGTTTTCTATTCAAAATCACTTGTTTATATCAAAAAAATAAAAATACCTTGAGGACTAGTTATTCGATGTTACATCTGCCGGATTTGATGCGTTTTTAAGATATTTATAGAATTTCTCCGCCGAAGGTCATTCACCAGTGTCTAGTAAGTGCAGTCCAAATTTATCAAATTTATCAGAAAGTAGCCAATTCACAAAAATGTAAAAAAAGTGCCTGCATCCAGTGTGAATTTATAAATTAGGATACATGGTGGAAGCTTCGCGGTTCCTTTGAATTTATCTGCAGTGTTCTGTTACTGCACGTTTCATCGTTGATATATAACAAATAATCACGAAGGCGTTAAAATCGTTGATCGGTTGAATGTAAAATGGCACTTGAAATTGTGCGTTCAAATAGCTTGGAGCTATATGCATTTTTCGAAATCTGGATTAATTTCACAAGAGTCGAATTAGAATAAAAAACCTCATTTACTATTTTTTAAAAAGTAATCTTTATTCGAAACACATGTGCTTAACTCTTACATAAAACGGAGATTAATCATTATCTTATCGAAAGACAACCTTTTATTCAATCTAAGAGAGACAAATAGTGTTTTTATTTCGAAGGAATTGCTATTGATGGAATAATGTTTTTATTTAAATAAAATTTAATTAAATGGGTATTGTAAATATAATGTAATAAATATATGGATATATTATAAATGCAATATATGTTAGTAAATAAATATTGAGAATTTACATGAGTTTCTTATACTTTTTTCGGAGTCAAAAACATTCCAATTTATACGAATTACTTGTTGTGCCGTACCCCTTCAGAATACTTCAATGTTTTTAATAACTAGATATAATATTATCATGCTTTATTTTGGTAACAATAGTACCGACTCGAGGTATATACATGGGATGGATAATACATACTCATTAAACTGAAATATAATACATTAATGTAACATTAGAGATTCTGTATTATTTACGTCATTTTTTAAATACAATTACTGTTTAATACAACAAATTCTCATACAATTTTTTAAAAGTTACAATTGTAGAACTACTAAAGAATAAATTAAGCAAATAAAACTTTATGTAAAATATGTTATACACCAGTTGCTTCTTGCTTTTAAATATTTCATACATATTTTCTTATAACAATAATAGATTATTAGAGACGCCGAATACATTTGAGTATAACTTGTTACATTTTTAAAATTGAAATATTTGAATTATAGTCACCTGAATGTAGTGTATAAAAATTGCTACATTTATTTTAAAAAAGTACACATCTAAATTGCACAAACAGTCGTTGAATTCATAATATGCTTAATGTTTTCACGCTTTTATTTCTGCCCTTTAAGACTCTGCAGAGGCGCGGGTGCTTATGCTGGGTGTTTTGCGTTATGAATTTTTCACGTGTGTAGGGGTGCAAAAGTAAAGTGTGCTCGGACGTAAATGTGCTCGTAAAAGTTACAATAGTTTTGGTCGAGAGTTACAATATTTATACTAGGAAATTGAAACCTAACAGACGCATATGTCGATTAAAAGCCTATTCTATAGTGAAACGATGGTTATTGAGATCTATATTTTCAATTAATTTTGTTTGTTTGTTTGTTTTAAAGGATTTTATAGTGTCCAGCACATTAAAAATGTTACCTCGTATTTGTTGATTTTTTAGTAACAGTTTTTGCTACGCATTTAACTTTACGCATGCCTCTTTCAATTCATTTGTTTATTTCACGCATGACACTACCCAGAATCCGTGAACGTTCACTTTAATCAATAATATGAGGCATCTAACGTACTTTAACTTTAACGAGTAAATAACTCACTCAAATTTTAAAGAATGGGCTACCAATTAACTGGTGCGTAATAAACGTAAACTTTACACCCTTGTTGTACGTAATACACTATTCCCAATGGCTGTTTATTGACAAATAAAACCTGGTGGAAGCGACGTTTCGGAAAATTAAATAATACCAATAGTTTTTTTTTTGTTATATTCACTTTATTTTATATACTTTTCCGCTATTGATATGAATGCTCTTGTGCGTGAAAAACTGATAACAAATGCTTCAATGTAACATGTATATTTTCTGACATTATATAAAGCAATATATAAATATAATAGTTACATACAACCAAAATCAAATAAAAATGTGATGTATTTACAATAATTCCAATAAAATAAACTTGAAATGGTGGTCTTATAGTCGGTCACCGAACAAAATTACAAGAAGTGTTTAAAAAAAGTATTTAAAAATTTAACGTTTTCGACCCAGTTTGGAAGTCATCTTCAGAAATAAACTTAAAACAAATTCCGTAGAAATAAAGAAGATAGTTATATTCATTTTAGATGTCGTAATGGAGGAAAAAAATTTCAACGTAATCTAAAAGCCACCCTGCTACTCATCAGTCTAGATTTTTAATACTACATTTAATTAAATGAATGTGATGCATTAAAGGACCAAAAAAACGTTAAATTTTTAAATACTTTTTTTAAATACTTCGTTTAATTTTTTTTATGGTGACCAACTAAGACCACGATATTATATTTATTTCATTACATTTATTACAAACGGTTGAAAAATAATTTACGAACGATTTGAATCATTTACAATGATATATATAAATTTATATTTTTCCAATCAGATATGAGTAGACTCATATTTTCATTTACTTGTTTATCGTGAAAGTCGAATGTGTATTTTCATCTAGAGTCGCATTTCTGCCTTCGACGCAATGACTTTTGTCTGCCCATTTGTCAACCTAGACACGCCCCATTTTTTGCGAAAATTCTGCTTTTTTATGCCAGTTAAGCTAGATAACTAGGAGCATCAATCAACGACCCAGAAGACTTTAACGTGCTGTAAAATCTTTTAAAGGCTTGTGGGCAGGCGTTCTCATGATTACACATTGAATGATAACTGTATGTCGGCTTTATTGATACAGAAAGGAACAATTTTTGTGCTGATGAGAAAAAAATGATAGTCTCTCTCAGCGGTCTTCTTTGATGTTTTCGAAACCGCTGGACGGAATTTTGCGTACTAGTCGTGTACGAGTTATTTTTTGCTTGGAGCGGAAAGAATTTCGTGCGTATGTTGAATTTGTAATTCATATAGTGTACTTTCTTGCACGAGTGCGTACTCGCCCCCATAATGTGTATATATATATGTGTGTATATGCATGCACACACATGCACGCAAGTCTAATTACATTCGACTATGGGCACAGAGTAAAATATTGTATACTATACTTTTATGTATGAATTTATGTCAATATTTATTACATATATAATAATGAACAATGTATGAGCGTAACTATAATCTTTTACCGGAATATTTTATAATATACTAGAATAAATGAAAAAAAAATGTAATAGATTTTATGATGTGCAAAGCTCTATATGTTTGATTGCAGTGAAATCAAAATAAATTTAAAAGAAAAGTGAACCATCACTCCGATTATAAAAAAGAAAAAATTTTTCGTTATATAATTAAAATAACTGTTATCAGGCTGCAAAGGCAAAAGTACCTGAGTGCTCAGTGATTTTATCTATGGCTTCTAAATAAAGACTCTTTCATGATATTTTTAAAATGCTTTGCTATAAAATATTGTTCAATTCAATTTATCGTTACGTAAACTACCTTACACGCACCGTTACCCACACCCACTCACTCATACCCGTCTAGCCGTACACGCACGCATGAGAGCTTGTGAATAATAGCTGTATATCTTTGTTTTAACTATAGTGCTAAACAATAGTAATCTGCAATTTTCATTTAATTTGCAGTGATCAAATCTATATTCAATGTAATGAACAAAACAATCTTATTTTATTATCTCTCTTTCTCCCTGTCCCTGTTTTGCCTATAAAAGGGTTTAATGAAATCTGAGCACGTCTTCAAATGATTGAATTTTGTTTTAATAACCTGTTGATCCATGACAAAAATTTGAGTAAATAATATAATGGGACAAATTTGAAATTAAAATCAAAATGGCAGCTACAAGATAAACATGCCTACAAAGCAGCATTATATATTAAATAGAAATCGGCAGGTGTCCTTTTTCGAAACACGACACATATGCTATGCATCGACTTTTGTGGCTGCTTGAAACTGCGCTGACACTGAGGTCATGAGAGGAGCAGCCGAGTGGTCGAAAAATCTAAGGTTTTACAGGCTGTTACAATGGGCCATTTCTAAAGAAGAATACTAAGATGCGCGGTTAAACATGATTAGTAATGGATTGGGATTAAAGTAATAGATATATTATGTTAAAATTCTCGAGAGCTTTATTGAACAATTATACGTGTTTCATTTTAAACACGAGGCAGAGAAATAAATTTAAATGAGCGAATGAAGTTACTTGTTAGTGAAATTTAATGATGTACAATTTGCTATAATCGAATGGATCAAAACTCACAAAGATCAGAAGATACCAATTTTCAACGCATAAATATTCCGCTATTTTAATGCGTTTTAAACTATAACGATAGAACTTGCACCAGTATAGAGTATCAGTTGCAGTCGATGCCGCAGTGCAGCAGGACCAAATATATTCTTTAAATTTGATATTCTGTTGAAGTCGGTATGGCGAGTCGTGATACTAGTGATAATGATGTGCGAAAATCAAATAGTATTATATTTCACTGAAATGTTCGTATCAAATCTGAAATAATTATTGCTCATATTACTCCAATTAATGTGCATATTATTAACGATCTTATTGCACGCCATTGTTTGATTAACTGCTTTAATTCATATAGTTACGATGACATACTGCTATTCTTGATACAAAAAATCGCCTTTTATTTTTTCGTGAAAAGTTTAAACGTTAAGTTACTGTACGGTTAAAAATGTTGTTAAATTTCACGCACTTTTAACGCAAATAACTATGCCGTAAAAAATTTCGGAAATTTTTACACCTTTGTATAGCACAATCAGACTATTTTTCCCGAAAATTACAAAACTTTTGCCGGTTAAGTTGATATACATGTTCGAAACAGGAAGGAAACTGTTAAATCAAAGAAAAAAAAGGAAATTTACAAGATATCAAAAAAATTGTAAATTTTACCACAAGCATTCCACAGACATTGTTCTTAATCAAGTCACACATTTTTCCGAAAGCAAAAGAAAAATTGCATTTAATTTCGACATTATTTCCAATTTTCGAATTTTTGTCTACTCACGTCGCAAATTTTACCCCGAATATTTTGGATTTTTCCGAGTCTTTTGTAGGAGTAATAACGGACTATTTTTTAAGCAAAAATTACCAAAAACTTTGGATTATTGGTGTAGAGTCTTGCGACAATTGATTTGACTATGTTTCAGTCATTGTATAATAATTAAATAAATAAAAGAAAAATGTGTTCAACCAGTTTTATTTCTTTTTTGCGAGACTTGCAATTTACAAAATAGAACTATAAAATGAGCTCTTCGTCCAAACTGGTTGGCAGTTATCGTGCAAGTGAGTTCCTTTCGTCAATTTTTCGAATCGCTGCTAACTGTGTACAAATTCATGAAAGGGAGGGTCTCCCGGTACAACATAATCAGCATCGAAGAATCAATAACGGGTACAACTTGATAATATTTTGATTCGCTGACACGACGTTCAAATTTAATATAATAACTGATAAACAATAAGACCAAACCATTGGAAATATTGGATTAGCTGTCCTACTTTTTTTTAGAAAATTTTCCGACAATTGTTTTTACAGTGATAGTACGTTAAATTTAATGACAATTTCACTGAAATTCACCACATAGATATATATTTGGAAGAAATGCTATGAAATTGTAACATAAATCAGTATAAATTATAAGAGATGCGTTCATGAAATTTAAGTACCGAGATTGAAAATAAATTAATCTCCACCAGTGTAGAATTTTGTGTAGAGTTGTTTGAACCATAATGTATATTCCATAAAATATAATGTGTACAGACCTGCACTGAATTTAACGTTGATATATATATACATGAAATATATAATGGACTTATACATACAATTTCAGTGGGTGCACATGAAGCTGCACCCATTGCTAAATTAATAAATTATGCACACGCCTAAAAATTGTAGTGTATACGAATTAAAAAATTTACATTAAATTACGTACACTTTTAATGTACACACTCCTACATTCCATTCAAAATAGAGACTGCGTACCGTAATAAGTCTGCTTAACATTTTGTTTCTGTGCTACATTATATTAATTTTCATGCATTTTTTCTTTTTTTTTTATGTAAAAAATTCATCAATGAATTCCCTCTATTAGAGACTTTTTTCATTAAAATAAAAATTAATTATTTTGTAATAAATTTTAGGTCTATAATAATGGGTAAGTAAGCAAAATACCCGAAAAAGCATGCGTGCGGAACCGAACAATAATCGATTTTTCATAATTAATGGAAGTAAAAACCCTGGTAGAAACCTGTCCAGTTTTCTGTTACACTGTCCGCAGTTATCCTATACCTTTAACATGGGAAAAAAGCAAACTGGACAGAAACTAGCCAAAAACTGGACTCATTTTCTACTAGGGAAATCTCCGGATTTATAAAAATAAAATTATATGATTTTTCTGGCCTTCAAGTTTACGAACAAATCGTCTATCGTTTAATTTTTGGTTGATACTAAGAAGCAAATTTTTAAAATAATCGATTTTCTCACTCAATGAGATAAGAATTCCAACATCTTTATTTAGATCGCCGAAACGTAACTTTTTCATTCTTCATCGTCTGTCAATCATAATGTAGTTATGCATGTACAGCTACAGAAAATAGAGACTCGGTTCCCATAAACTATACATATCCAAACTTACCATCTCAGATTTTGCAAAAATGTAAAAAAATTTGGACCTTTAGTATGTTTCACTTTTGAAACAGTATATTAATATTCGCGGAATAACTATCTTTAGACTACTTGATAATGTAGTACTGATTTACTCTACAGTGTATGTAGATCATATCGCACGTTCATAAACTGCAGGTCTCGTCTCGATTTTGGTACTTAAAGGGTTCGCGTAGGTCGACGTTAAATACAATAAAAATGAGATTCTTCTGACTCCCTTCTACAGAATATTATCAAAACGCACTATTCCACTATTCCTTCCATAGGTTAGTCGGACGAAGTATCGAATTTGGACATGTAATTTCTACGTTTGTTGTTTAATAATTAAAAATAAGTACCCGTCTTACTCATAAGAATACAAGGAATCCAATAATCACCTACCCCCTTATTTTAATTGCCTCATTGTTAACAAATTTGTTTCAATCTTCTATTTTAACTGAAAAAAGGCAACGAAAACATTTTCTCTTTCTCCCACTACCGGTGGTGATGAGAAGAATTAACTTTGTAAAAATTTCAATTCGTTTAGTTCGTATTTGTATACATCCACATGACATATATGACACTTCAACAATGGAAATATAATTTTGACACGTATCGAGCATCCGGTTATCTGATTTGAAAGATTATTTTATTTATTTGGCTTGTACATGGAATTTTCTATATCTTCGTGTTTTTTTTTTGTCGGATTTATCCAAGATGTACATGAATAATATATCATTGAATGGAATTGTGAATAATAGCTTTTGTGCTTTGTCATGATTCGAATGCACGTACGCGATGTTGTTGCACCTGAAGGAAGGAATGCTCTTTACTCGAAGGAAAATCGCCACATCACAGCGAGTATTGAGAATCAAATATTAAGGAACACGCTGTGGATCGCACGTGCCGGCCCTCGAATCGATAGAAAAAGTCCGCAGGACTGTTGTACGCGCGTTGCTTGCCGAGCCGCCGATATTTCGTTATACATATACGAATGTTCCGGAACATCACAAGTAATAGCGACCTCGCGTCCGGTATTTTTCAGCTCTTTCGCAGCTTTCGACGTTATTCACCGGCATGCAGCGCGTATCGCAAATGGAAACAATTTGCGTAGTTCTATTTTGTCAACTTCGCAATGCGGCACTATGACGCAACAATATGCGCCCTCGACATTTTGGCCCTCTCGTCGTTGTCCCGCTCGTTGTCCCGTTCAGTTCTTCCAATGCGCCGCCCACGCCACCGGTTAGCACAACAAAGAATCCCGCGAAATGTAACGGGTCGGCGCGGAAGGGATTGATGAAAACCCATCGATTTATTTTCCGAGCCCGATCGGATTCTCGCGCCTCGCCGCCGTGCCGGTTTCCTCAATGGCTCCACGCTCGCTCTTGAATAGCTCCACGAAACGCATACCGGCTCGCGCGTTGTCCTTCAACACGCGGCATGCCTTGTATATCGCGCCGGGGAATGCACATATGCCCGCGTGAATTCTGCAAGCTCGCCGCACATCGCGTTCAATTGGAATACCAACGTCGACGCTCGGCGATATAGCTAATGCTAAATGACAGGTCGATTCGCGCTAACGCGTTATCAAAAACTGATATTGCCCCTTATTTTACTGATGCGTCTAATAAGCGTGCTGGGAATTTCCACGTGACGAGCCATTCATCACCTTGTGCGGGCAGTAGCTTTTAATGAGAAAGTACGTTAATGGAGTAAATCACGAAATTAAGCTCGTAAAGTGTGTATACGTATATGTATAGCCGTCCTCACTCCTAGTCGGTTCCCTCTCTTCGATCAAATTTCCGTTTCGTTTCGTTTCGCCTCGTTTCGTTTCGTTTCGTCGCGCATTCGCGCGAAATATTGGAAAGCTCCGCGTATAGTGTAATCACGCTGAAATACGAACGAGTCGAATGATTTCGAAGAGTGCCGGGAGAGATAATGTGCAGCATCGCGTATACAGGAGAGCAGGACGTCGGGGATATATACGTTAGCGAAGCCTGCATCGATCTACAATGGGTTTCCGCACGACGAGCGTTAATCCGGGATAGGCGAAGAGGATTTCCTATAAAAATCACGTTACCTATCGACCTTCTTCGACTTTTCGTCTTGCACCGCTTTCCACGAAAAGAAAGCATTGCCGGCGCGCGGAGCGAGCGTTTCCGCAGCTCCCTAGCCGCCCATCTCTCCTGGCGCTCTACGCCACTACTACATGAGGCGACGAGTCATGCCGTGCAGTCGCTACCTACTAACTATACATACCACACCACGCTGCTACTTGGTACTCCAAATCTCTGTACCGGGTTACAACCCCACTCTCCTTGTCGCGTCTCTCACTCCTATACTGCTCCGTCACCCTCTTGCTCCCTCTTGCTCCCCCCCCCTCTCTCTCTCTCTCTTTTAGCCATTCCCTTGGAGTCCGAACCCGAAACTCGTCGTCTTTCTCCGTCGCACTTCGCGAGTTATACCCCGTAAACCGTGGTAGTTTGTTGGTCACGGTGTGCAATCTCACAGAGGGTCAGACGAAGCGTGACGCTCTTGCACCCCGCTTCGTAACCCAAACCCGAATTCGAAACCGAGCGACGATTCTCCCTTATACGCTCTGTCCCGCTCTCGAACTGCTAGAGCATTCATCGACTCGCACACCTATACATATAACTTCAGAGCCACGACTCTCGCTTCTGGTTTCTGTATACTTGAACACGGATTCGCAAGCTCTCTGTCTATGTGCACGCGTACAATCCAACAGTTCCGACTTGCACACATTGTGCAGTGATACATTCGTCCGCGGTCGACTCGGTCGGGGGTGTAAAAGGGAGAGAGAGAGAGACGAAGCAGATTGAACCGTAAAGAAAAGAGAAGGACCAAGTTGAAATAGGAAGAAAGAGACTGGAATAAAGCGCATGCACGAAGGAACGGAGAAGGAAAGAGTCTTGGACGGCAGAAGGATGGCCTGAGTTCGCCCGATGCCTATACATATGTATGTGTGAATGTGTATAGAAGGTGGATGCGGAAGAAAACGAACGTGAAGAACAGGGGGCGGGATAGAGATAAACAGAGCAGTTGAGTGTGAGTGCCCAACTGCAATATAACCACCATCACAAATACCAAGCATCACCCTCTGTTACGATCCTCCCGAATTTCGAGGTATCTGCCGAATATACCCTCGTCTATAGTCGTATACGAAATGATACTCGAAGCAGCCAACCTACCTCTACAGGCTTTCATACGCTGAATTGAGGTAGACCAGCAACTGAGACTGAGAAGAAGGAGGGCGGAAAATTCGCCAAAGAGCAAGGTTATTAATAAGGCAAGCGACTATCCCCGACGCGTTCGCCAATGCGCTCCTCCTTGTTTCCCTTTGATTTTCATAATCTCCCTTCTCGAAAGGTGCTGATTGCGCGAATTTGCTCCGCAACCTGGCGTGCGATGAATACTCAATTATTGCGATTACCGCACGCGGTTTTCAACCATCGTACGAGCACTCGCCCGTACGTGCACGCCAATATAGATGCACATCAGGATCAGGGGGCAATTTGAACTCTAGAACCCGCGAATTACCCAGGACTCTCTCTCTCTGTCTCCCTCCCTCTCTCTCTCTCTCGGTGCAGGCAAAAGGCGCCGCCAGCACGAGAAATTCCGTTCGAGTGCACGGAACGATCGAGAAAAGGGAGCTTTACGGAAGCTTACGCAAATTCCGCCATCGGCGCAGGTGCGACATTATATCCGCGCGCTTATAGAGGGATACACATATTTTTCCCGGATTCGAGCCGCGTGTTTACACGGGCGCGGGAGTGACGTTCGTGCGATTGGCGTCGCTCGAATTGTTTCGCGAACTCGACTTCTTCCATTTTACGAATTCGACGCATCTGCCGAGTGAAACATTTTATTCAGCGAACTCGAAAAAGAACAATATAGTCTATAGCACAAAAGAGCGAGCGTCGTTGCGAAATAGAGTAATCCGGGAAAAGAATCATTTGGGTTCTGTCGAGCTGTTTAGTTGCGAATATACACACTATTTTTGTTCACTAAACGTGTATTACGTAGAAGTAGACAAGTACGTAAATTGAACTATATTGTGATGGTTAAGGTTGATTACAGGACAATAGAGATGGTACGACTTAGCTCGATATAAATCTCTGGAAAGGCACTAAATTCGTAACTCTCTAAACCAAAGAACATCTTTTCTATAAAGTCATCAGTCTGACACTAATTTATGTATATTAATGTCGATTTTTTTTTATGATTTGAATCATCCCATACATTTTTGTCTTCTAATTTAACTGATTGCTTTCTCTTATGAGTAACTTATTATTTCACGGTTCTGCATATACCTGAATTTTTTTTAACTCCTATTTTTATTTACAATCTGTCTCTATTTGAGACAATAAGTAAATTTTTCTTACTATATACAGTTACATGTTTCATTAGAAATACTCCAGCGAGCATTCTA
>JAPYZR010003317.1:0-15643 GCA_030522945.1 Trichopria nigra
AAAAAAAATCACTCTGACCTTGAAATAACCTTCAAAATAATAGTCAAGGTCAAAATTAATATCACCATTAGATAGATAGGGAAAAATCATAAAACTTTCCATATATAACATTTTTCCAAAAAATGCAATCTCGCTGAGTTATTTGACCGTTCCGGAACTTTTTCCCATCACTGTATATATTCAATAGTTCGTTCAGGCCGGACGTATTTAAATTGTTGCTCCGCATACAGTGTTTACTTAATTTCGAGGCCTAGCCGTTTACATTTTTCTGAGTTTCTGAGCTTTGCTAGTTCGGCTCCATTAAATTTGATTTTCGCCTCTAGGAGTGTTTTAATGAAGTCAACAAGGTCTTTTTGGCAGTCATCGAATCAACGAAATTTTCTCGAAATTTATCTTATTCAAGAAATTCACTTTACTCAAGAAATTTACTTTACTGGCGATTTATTAACTGGTGATTCGTGGAACTGGCTTTACTTGTGTGAAGTACATACAGTATTTTGTTAGCGAGTTATGCAGGATATGACGGGATGGGCAAAAGAAAAAACACTCGGTGTGAACAAAAGATATTACATATATATTGTAGGTTTCATACAGCGGTATGCACGGTACGAAGTGCATGGAGCGACTGACTACGTCATGAAACGACTAAGTACGCTAAGAGCGCCACAGGATCCGACATTACCGACCGCGTATCGCACACCTACCGATAATCACAACATATTTACTATTTTACTGCCGGTTATAAGTGTTTGACGTGTTTTTCCGTATATAATATTTATTTCAAGACTTTAAATATAGTGCGATTGTTATGTAAATGTTACATGTTAAGTGTTTAACGTTATATTGTTGCTTTTACATTATAACGAAGTGAATCTTGTGTGGGTTTTTATGCCATGAATGTTCCCTCCAAGCGAAAAGCTCAAATTGCTGTGGGACAATTGGATACTTCTTCCGAGTGTTCCAACTAGTCGCCAATTGCAAAAAGACTACGTACGAAGAGAACATTATCTGATTCCAGTTCAACCAGTAGGAGGAAATCTACTACATTTTGCATGCATTGTATGTAAAAGAATCATTATCAACCCGGCAAACTGTCGCGTGTGTGCAGCCTATTTGCATCCACGTTGTTCTGTTGAACTTCCAGTTGGGCAGATTCTTACGTATGGAGATAAACGCATTTATATTTGCACTTGCTGCGCTAGTGCGTAAACAAGGGAGTTCCTTCAGTTATCAGTGGTCAACCTGTGGTCCCGGTTACGCTAAAAAAGCCGGTATTGCAGAAATCTTTACTTGAGTCAATCAATAAACCGGCGGATAATAACTGTAAAACGATTATGGGCGGGAAAAGCAGTCTGATCAGAAAGGATATTGCATCGATGGAATCTAGTTGATGAGTTGATGAAATGAGCATTTCTCAACTAGCTGAATTTATGCGCGCCTCATTTGAAACTACTAATGCGTCTCGCGAATATTTAAATTTATCATGATTAATTACTTTAAAAAATCATACGTTAATGTATAAGTAAAACATCAATTTTTATAAATTATTTTTCAAAGGATCAAGAATATCCAAATTACTGCACCGTTTTTAATACAAAATCAATCATAATATGAGTCAGTTATTATATGCTAATGATACAAGAAATATTATGGTCCCGAATTATGACCAGATCATATCCAAATTAGAAAATTATTGCTTCCATTATTTTCTAAGCGAAAGTATGAGCTTTTTGAACATTACTTATTCTATTGTTGTAGGTCATGCGATAATTATTCAAACAACATATATATAGTATTCAATAAATGAATACTACAATAATCCTAAGTACTTACCGAATGTTCATCCGTTGCCATGTCACTGTATTCCAACGCGAGATTAGTACTAAATTTCTGATGTGATGCGCTTTGTTGCTTGTGCTAAAATGCACCAGTTATGTCTGATACATTATAAGATTGGAATTTTGCAATGACTTGCAACGCGAACAATTATCCGACAGCGATAATTCCGCTATCAATAAACTTATAAAATGGATTAATGTCTATCGTTTATTATTGTCTTCATAAATCCTAAAGCATTCTGTATTCAGTTTTAGAATATACATTATGTTGGTTCTTCAGTTGCCGTTTTATATACATATATATATAAAAATGTAACATTATTTTTAAATAAAGACTCTTAATTGCATTTAATTACATCACCTGATGTAATTAACGTTACTCATTATTTTTTTGCAAGAAAATTTCACAACCGTCTATTTCAATGGCTTGAAACAACATTGACATGCATTTCATAGCAAAACTATACGAATCTGAAAAGAGCCATAAAAAAAATGTCCTAAATCACAAAATCTACTATGTAATTGCAAGAATACTTAATCGGCTTTATAAAACGGCAGTAGTACCTGCAGATAACAGCAGCCTCCGTTCGTTTTGTTATTGACACACTGCACGATATGAATCAAGGCTTTGTCTTTTTGGCGTCACAAACATTATACAAGTGTTTTTTATCTTCATGATTATAAAAAATATTAGCTGACGAAAACTGCTTGGGATGATGACGGTAATAACGATGATGATGTCGATGATGATGACGATGATGATTATGATGATGACATATATACAGCCTCCGAATAGGTGACTACAGGTTCAGTGCGAAATATCATTTGATGATATTCTGCATACATTCTTCCAATGTTCTCAATAACACAAAAAAAAGAATTGAAAACCATCAGAGGATTTGCCTCTCCTGCAATAATTCGGTGCTTAGAACAAACTTTAATGATTGGTCGTCTATTTTGTACAGTTTAGCCAATTTTGTAAATCGAAATAATTGTAGTTATCTTGCATTTATACATACAAGATAAACGATATGGGTACACATCGTTTCAAAATTGATAATGAATATTTTTTAAAAACTTCTCCGTCATATAATGCACTTGTACTTGTTACGTAAATGTTACATAGTTATTACATAAACGTTACATCGTTGATGGGGGCATTCTTATTATGTCTGGTGATAGATTGTATCTTATGTCGCGTATACATATCATATAGATACGATAAATTCGTATAGTTTATATTTAACCTGTAAAAATCTCAATCATTTTAAGAGTCAATTTTAATTTATTACAGTACATATACATGGAAAAAACGTCTTGGTTGAACTAACTAATTTATTATTGGTTTGAGATTTCTTAGTTGACACAACCACATGCTTGGTTATAGTAGATCAAATGTAAAAAAAATCCATTTAATTCAATCTAACGAATAAACAATTTATTTTTTGTTCCAACCAGTTATATACCAAAAGTAGTATACGCAACGAATGCCATTGTTGACTGAACTATTCGAACTCAACTAAGTGACAATAGTTACTTCAGCCAATTTCTCGTCCAGTGCTCAGAGCACCAAGAGAGTTGGTTGGGGCGCCCAATTTTTTTTTTGTCCTAACCAAATCATTTTTTGCGTGATACAAAATTGAGGCTGCAGTCGGATTATTATATTTGTTGACTCTTATATCTTAAATTCCCGCTATCACGACACTCCATATAATACTATAGACAGATAATAATTTTTCTATGTTATCGTTCAATTCGATTGAGACTATAGGTAATTGGTGACTCTGCTCTTGTATTGCCCGTTATCATTTCCATTGTAGTATTATATTATTTATATCTGGAGCGAAGTTTTATCGTGGGTTCGATGCATTTTTGCTGTGTCACCTATTAATCTTTCTTTGACGTACGTAGTGTAAATACAATACGAAATATTGTCTGTCATTTATATTGGATTAATTAATAATGTTTCTGCGGATTATGGATGTTTTTCTTTATTATATCAAATTATATACTTGCCTATTTCACCAATATTATTTATACTCTTTTATTTTCATATATAAATATCGTCATACTTAAACATATATCAGTCAAGTAATCCGACAATTCTTTAAACTTTGGGCTTTGACTGAATGCAGACATAAAATTAAGGCATACAAAATTTATTATTAACAAAGTTTTTATTTTTTTTTCTCATTTTTTGAGTACAATCACAATATATATATATAACTTTTAGCAGTTTAATTTATGTTATTAGACGATATTAAAAAATATGACATGATATATTTTACTAAGAAATACTTTGAAGCTTTAGTAATATGACATTTAAATATAGCGTATAGGTAGGGTGGGGTAGATTAATTGTTTATCATCGGTCAATTTTGGCTAAGGCATATTTGTGGATTGCAGCAAGAGTGACTCCGTCAAAGGATTGCAAATTCGTCTCCTTTTCTTTGAACAGCTCCAGATATTGCAACTGTATATAATTCACTATTTCCGTTGGGACAATTTCTTTTAGAATTTCTTTGCTATTCCCAGTCGTACACAATAAACTAAACGCATTTATCAGTGTACATCTATTACAGCATTGATACAATGGCGAGATTGTTGTTCAATATTCAATTAAAAAAAAAAATAATAATAAAAATATTAAGATGTATAGAGAGAGAGATCGATAGAAAATTCATTATATAACATTTGTTTAAAAATTTTTTGTAGTAAATTATAATTAAATTAACTTTGATTGACATACTAAATTGGTACGAAACGTATTCAGGCAATATATTAAGAGAGGAAATAGGGCAGATTTAGTTGTTTTTATTTACATTTCCAGCAAACAAACAAGACTAATGACTAACAATTATACATGTGCGTCATGCGTCCTCATATAGAACGTCATGAGCTCAATTACACTTATAGATATATATGTGTGTGTATATATACATGTATTTAATAAAAGAGATATTTTAATCATCGATTACTATAACAAAATTTATCACGTAATAATATTTCCTATTTAGGATACAGTATAAATATATAGTAAAACACCAAATGTATATAGCAAGTGAATGCAGATAACCACTTTTACACTTTATATACGGGTCGAATGAGATAAAAATCACCTGATCACAACCGGTTATCGAGTTAATCTCACATTATTACTCGCGCACGTTTCGAGGAAAATAATCGAAATCTATATACATATAAGCGCAATGTCAATTATGAAATTCTTCTTGTTTATTTGTACCGTCGTTTAAGTGCAATTTTGCCATGTCTTTGAGGACGCCTATCGAGATTTTTCCTGTTGCCGTGTAGGGCATCTGCTCGATAAACTTAACTCTCCAGAGCTTCTTGTGTTCGCCCAATACGGCAGAGAATTCGATCAGCTCTTCCTCGGTTACCTTACAAAAATTGTAGCATCACAAATTTAATGTAATTTGTCATTGAATGGAAAATTATAGAAAAACGTATCTTTCATATATTGCTTACCGTTGCACCATGAACTTTTTCTACAAACGCCACAGGCCTTTCGCCATCATCGTCAACAGAAACAGGGACAATGGCGGCAATTTCGACTCCAGGATGGGTCATCAAAGTCTCTTGAATTTCAAATGGTGAGATATGGTGGTTACGAAACTTGATGATTTGTTTAATTCTATCCGATATAAAAATTTCTCCATTTTCATCGTAATAACCCATGTCCCCGGACCTCAGCCAACCTTAATTGAGAACAAAATTGTCAAAAATCGACTGAATATAACATTATTAAGTGTCGTTTCATTATAAATGTTTAAAAAAATAAAATTTCGCGGCAAGCGAATAAGAAGCGAAAAGCTAATTCCTCGTTGCGAATTATCATCGTCCAACGATTAATTGTAGTTTCGCGGAAACTGTCAATTAAAAAATCAGAAATAATAATTAAGGCTCACCATCGCTATCGAATATTTCTCTGTTTGCCTCCGGATTTTTGATATAACCCTTCATTAAATATGGCGATTTAATACAAATCTCGCCTTCGAGATTCGGTCCAAGGGCTTCTCCAGTGGCTACATTCGCAAATTTCATCTCTACATTCGGACATACAATACCAATAGAGTCTATCCTCTTACGGTCTTCAAACTGTGATACAATCATACCACTAGTTTCTGTCATTCCTATTAAGATAATATAAAATCTTAACTTAAAACAGGCGTTATTTTGATTTATTTCAGAAGTTCGTCAGAAATAGTCTTGGCAGTTTCAACACTCAGATATCATATAAGAACTCTATTATACTCTTTGTTTTAATATTTAATATTTTGCTGTTTGGTATAGAAAATTTGTTGTAACTAAGATTTTTAAGTAAAATTCTACAGGTTTTACCGTAACATTGAAAAGTAAAAGTGCCAGGCAGTCTTTTTTCCATATCCTGGAATATTTTTGGATCGAATTTTGCGCCGCTCGCTGAGATATACCGGAGAGATGACATGTCGTATCGCTTTACAATTTCTGGAGAATTATGAAATTTTATCATTAAATAATACGGCGCAATGAGCAGCGTAACCTGTAAACATTATAATAGAATATAATTTATAATACAAAATCATTGTATCAATCACTGAAATATTTCCATAAACCACGTGAATGGTTGTGTCAGCTATATAGTATGGTTGTCCCAATACTTCTTTTTTAGTGAATCTAGGTACATTGAGAAGTTGGAGAGATGAAATTAATTTACATAAATGACAAAGAGAAGTTGCATGTACAAAAAGTATAAATACAAAATGAAATGTAAACTTCTTACCTTGTACTTTTCGATAGTTTTACAAATTTCCTCAATATCTTCTGATGCATTTACGATATTAATTGAGTATCGTAATATTGCCAGTATAAGGCACTGCATTCCACTTATCCAATAAATGGAGAAGGGGTACAAGAGTACCGAATAAATACCTCCACGATATTTAGAACTCATTCTTTTTTGTACCGCTTCGTAAGTCATTTGTACACCTTTGGGAAAACCAGTGGTTCCTGAGGAAAAATGAATCGTGGCTGTTTGTTGTGGACTCATCAGTTCGGTCACTTGAAAATTTGTCACCTCGTGTGCGTTTTGTTTCATTAGCAGGTCATTCAATGATTCAAAACCAGCCGAGCTTCCGAAAGTTACGAATTTTATAATAATATTCTCATCTCTGGCAGCTTGAACAAGGACCTCGAGGGCGCTGTCGCAAACAAACATGATCTTTGGTCTCGCAAGGTTTAACAGGTCCTTCGCAGTTTCTATAATTCAATAATATAAAGCTTTAATTTAAAAATAAAACAAGGACTCCACAGTTAATAGAATGTAACATTCATTTTTACTATATAGGGTATCCAAAAAATATCGAACCACGTTTATGTATTAGGTAGTGTTTACCCAGGTTAAGATAATTTCCGTGGTGACCTTGATGTTGCCCTTGCCGATGCTCTTAAAGGTTAAATGGGAAGATCCTTTTTTGATCTCGGCAATCGAACGAACGGAAAATTTTACATCAAACATTGTTTTTTCAACCTTGGAAAGGTCAAAAATGCCAAAAAGAGTTAATTTTTTGACCTGAAGTGGGAAGGTCATGTCAAAGTCAAAAGCACTTTCATCTTACTTTTAGCATTATCCGCAAACAACGACGTGGGCGTAGTAAGTTCTGTTTTATTTGGGAAACTTATTTTCTTTTTTCGGATATTTGACCTTCATTATTGACCATTTCCTAGGTCGCAAAAACAATTTTTTTATAAGATAAGTTATGTACGATGTAAACTTTTCCGTTCTTTCCATTGCCGAGGTCGAAAAAGGGTCTTTCCAGTTAAAAAAACGAAGGAGACCTTGAAATAACTTTGAAGATCATCGGCAAGGTCAATACCAAGATCACCATTAGTAAAAAGTAGAGCCAAAAGTTACTACGAAAATAACCTTAACCTGGGTAAAAAATATTTTATATAAAAACTTATATATGTGTTTCGATACTTTTTGGACACCGTGTACATATGAAATGAAGTGAATATATAAATATTTGAAATAATTAATGAAATTACTTAATGGAACTTCGTGATGCCAAGGATTGCAAACGGCTCCAACGTAAAACGTCGCCAAAATTGGAATGTAAGCAGTTGAGTGAAACGGCGTACAGTATGCAATGACATCCTCTGCTCCAATCCCTTGCTGTCTAAGCCACAAAGCACATCGTATGCTGCGGTCTTTCATTTCTTCACAAGTTGTTTTCGTATGATTTTTGTCATCGATCTAAACTTAACGATTTAAGTATTGTATCTTTAGACCATATTTTTAATTTACTTTTTGATAAAGTCTCTGTTGCATTTCGGAGAAAATTCATTCCATACAAAAAATTTAAATGTTATGTGAGCAACTGAAAGTGGCCTATCAGAATCATTCATTGAATGTCACTCAAACAAGGTTTGCCATCCGTTAACGTAATGAGTCACGCCTAGACCGCTACCTTCAGCAGTCTTTCAAAGCTTAATTTTGCTGGATTAAATTGCTTTCCACTACGATTAATCGCATGAGATTAAATCTTTGTACAGGTTCATTTTTTTTTTAAATTAAACGAAGTTAACGACTTCTAGAATAGAACATATTAAATGGAAACAAAATATAAAAGAATTTCAATGGACATAGTTTGACGTTGTTAGACGTTTCTAAATGGTAACTTTTTCCATCAATTTAGCACTGCATAATGACCAAACATCGTAGCAAAGGTCAGTATTAAATGTGGACATTAACGAATCTTGTAGTTTTCGCATTTGCCACAAGATGGCGCTGAGGGTCGGGCATTTCGTGAAAGTATTAAAAAGTAAAGCATGTCATCCGCCAAATTAAATATCGAAAGAATAATATTTGAAAAGTGAGCATTTTTATGATAGGGATTGTTTGGTGGACGGAAAGGGAAATATATTATATTAATACGTCCACGAACGCGACTTTGACACAGTTGTTGATATTTACAAAACCTATCTCAAATTTGCTTTGAAAAAAATATATTTACAATATTTCTTGCTAATATTATTAAAAAAAAAAAAAAAAAAAAAAATACTATATGTAGTATAAGACTTGTGGTATCCTTGTAAGAACAAAATGGCACTATAATTTCATTATCTGGACTGGCCTCCCGTCGAAATGTTGATAAGTATGATTGCCACCTTTTTTCCTCACGAAATCGTACGCAACAGTGTGGGAAAACTGCAGAAAACCCACACTGGTAAAACTAATAAATTAAACGGTAATATAAATCGAACTAATTTTAATTTTATAAACTGTAACAATTATGTTATTTATTTATTATTATATGCGGGCTTTTCTATCCCTTTTTAATTTAATTGTACCTTTTAATTATCACTTTTAACTTAAATCTAAACACAATTCTAGTTTGAACCTTCGAGTGACAATATTTATTTACCGGAATATTATATATAAAATTTTGTAAATATTATGAAATATAAATTTTTTATCATTACAAATATGATATTCTGATAAAAAGCTCTAAAGTAAAAACGATGTTAAATACTACATGTCGAATTTAGATTGTTCTGAAAATTTCCAAGGATCTTTTCTAAATTTTATTTTTATACACGAATTCCGGGTACAAAGACTTGAAATACTATCACGTGAGTAGGTAAAAATATCTTTTGCCATTCTTGAAAGTCTCTAGCAGAGTCTTCTCTCAAAAGAGGAGTTTGTCCCTTTTATTCACTTATATATCTGGCAGGCTTTGTAGTTTTTCCATCCAAATTTTACACGTACACGTGAAAAAGAAAACCCAAGACATCAAGCGAAGCAGCTAATAACAACGACGTTTGCATGCGTCTGTCTTTTTATTCCGTGGCCGTTACTACGTTTGTATAACGCATATCAATTTGCATTTTAAGTGGAGTAAAATCTCACTATACAAGAATTTTATAAAGTGTATACAAGTAGTAAATACCTGATTGATCGCTTTCGGTGTTTTCGTAAGTGCTTCTAATATTCTTTTGCCAATGTGGCGCCTTCCTTCTTCGCAATCAGTTCTGCGACCCTTTATAATATTGTTTTCGATAGAAAAAAATTCATTTTTCTAAAATCAAATCATATGACACATATAATAAACATATAATAAACAAGAATGTAAATTTCCTTTAAAGTTCAAAAATCATTGGCCTAAACTCGATGGACTCTCAATTCTTTTCATTCAATAAAATTATCCTTATCGAAAATGATGTCTGTTTTCATAGAAATTGTCATTTTTTAAAATAGTTACTACAAATAGAGTAAAAATTACCCAATGCTACTTAACACTTAATCCACAACTCTATATACAATATACTTGAAATTTTTACCGCGTATGCATATATTTCATATGAGATTATGTAAACTCGTCAGAAGGTATATTTGCACGCAAATAAATATAACTATTCTGAATATATTCAGAATAAAATTAACAAATTTATATCACAGCACTAAATTCGTACCAAATTCATCATCCTCCAGTCGCTTTAAACGCCTATATAGTTTTATTTTTTCTACGACAACGGTTGCACTGTTCTTATTCTATTTTTTTTTTTTTTTTTTTTATTTACTTATTTATAGTCACATTCACCTTATTATATACATATGTATATGTTAGGTTATTAGTGACTTGAACACAAACTATAGTACATAAATGGTTATATGTTATTCTATTGTATACGAGAAATTTCAAGCTGTTGTCATAAGCTGTTTATCATATCATTATCGTCTCGTATTTAGTAAACCGGTTTTCAAGCATTTCTTTTTAACGCGATAAATATTACGTGAAAATAGGAAATTTACCATAATTCGCGTAGATCATGCAATTAAATTTGCTACGAGTTAGAAAACAAATTTTGGAGATTGATTGAAGGACATCATATATATATAACATTACATATATACAATTATAATGGAAGCGATACTAACTGATTTATTTAAACTACAAAGAGTAAGCTAAAGCAGCTCAGTCGATAACGTCAATTCTTAACCTAAAAAAAAGTAAATCAAATCAAAAACTACGTGTATTATGAAGTTCAGATCTATTTCAAATCTTTCACGGTTTTTTTTTTTATAAATGTACATCAGTTTTCCGTGAAATCGGTTCACAATTCGTCGAGAATTTGCAAGAATATACAAGTACAGTTTCCATTTAATTTGAATATTTTATATTAGGAATTTACGTTATCGACAGAGTCGCTTTCCAAAATATTGGTAAAATAATTAAATGTTAACGAAAGAAAATAAAACGCAAAATAAACGTAAACATTAGATTTGGGAAATTAAACTTACGATATCCATATATGACAACATTATATGTTAAATATTATTGTTTTTTGAAAATGACACGTTAAATCAATCACAACATTAGTATAGGTCTGTTTTGTCCTATACGTAATTTTATTGATGTTCGACAATGCTGTAAATTATTGCTTTAAAAAAAATCGTATTTTACTTTATTATTAAAGTATTATTGTCATGTTAACCGCGAGTGCAATTCAAATCACCCGAATAGATACGAATAATTTATAATGGGATTTCAATTTAAAAACGTTTTACAAAATTTTCATGAATTTTATTTACATTTTATTACTACAAATACAGACTACATAATAGTATCGAGAATTTCACGTGTCAAGGACGAATCTTCATCACATTATGTGCATGGAAATTCTGCATTTTAAATTTAGTGTTATTACACAGACGTCATGTATATAAAGAGGATCAAGAGGATCTTAAAAATGTATAAAGGCTCGTTCATACTTTCCTTGTGAGATATGCTCAAATGACAACTTTGCGCAAGCTTTAGCCTGTACGCAGACACAGAGAATTTTCGTGCAAATATCCATCACATAAAAACTATACTCGCGATCAATACTATTATCACTGCTCCGACGAGGCATCAACCTGTCTTATTATTTGAATCGTCTGCCAATGTGACTCGATCATTGTGCGTAAGCTTTAGCCATGTCTCTCAGCTCTGTCCTACTAATTTTTCCAGATGCGGTGTAAGGGATTTTTTCGACAAATACTACGCCTCCCCAAAGCTTTTTGTATTCGCCCAATATGGCTGACATCTTGATCAATTCTTCTTCAGTCACCTGCAGCAGTTTTATAAATATTATAACAGTAAAATTGTAAATTCAGAAAAGAAAACATACTCGTAATAATAATTCGCCGCTCGTCTTCTGATCACAAAAATAATCATTTACCTGTCAAGTAGTAACGTAAAAAAAACGTATATTTTTTCGTTGCCGAGAAAGGAGAATTTCTATTATCTAAATGACTTTTCGACAATCAAGAGACTCGACAGGAGATTTGCGAAAAATATTAAAGACGTAACAATTACCGTGGCTCCTGGTACTTTTTTTACAAAGGCCATGGGACGTTCGAGATCCAGTGAATGTGGAACCGGAACCACAGCTGCTAGCATGACGCCTGGATGGCCCAACAAAACTTCTTCGATTTCTAATGGCGAAACATGATGGCCCCGGAATTTCATAACTTCTTTTATTCTGTCTGTGATAAATACTTCTCCATTCTCGTCGTAAAGTCCCAAGTCTCCCGTATGCAGCCAACCTTAAACAAAAATATGAAACAAGAAATTAAATTCCATATTTTAATTTAATGAGTATATAATAAATCATTATGGTGATTATTCGCTTCTAACGTACTATGATTATATCTATTACAATATATTCTAGTCGACTAAAAGTTAGAGAAATCAGTAAAATTTACCTTCCTTATCGATCGCATCTTCCGTTGCTTTTGGATTTTTGTAATAACCCATCATTAACGTTGGCGATTTGAAACAAATTTCTCCTTGTAAGTTTGGTCCAAGTGCCTTTCCGTCGTTAATATCGATAATTTTCATTTCAATGTTGGAAGCAACGACACCAACGGAATCTAATCTTTTACGATTTTCATGTGGCATCGTACCTGCACCTCCCACTTCGGTCATTCCTTAAAAAAAAAAAAATTGATTGTAAGTATTTTTCAATGTTTTCGCCGTAATATATCATTCTTTTGTGTAACGGTAAAGATAAATGGAATTACCGTAAACTTGAATGGCAAAGGTATGAGGTAGCTCTGATTGAAACTGTTCAAAGATTTCTTTACTTAATTTCGCACCGCCGGTCATAACTCTTCGCATTGAAGACACGTCGTATTTCTTCAAAAGCCCAGCTTTACAAAGTTGAGTTATTGTTGTAGGCGTTACAAAGAACCAACTAACCTGTAATCAACATGAGCTTTTCACGTCACAAACTCATTACTTAGTTATAAACTCCTTATTTCTATATATAGTTGCTTGTTTTCAATACACTATTACGAGTGATGCTTTGCGATCAATAATTCGTTTAAAGACTTGAAAAACTTTAGTATATTCAAATGGTATTCAAAGGCCCACGATTTATTACTAATTAAATAAAATTTAATAATGAACCTTGTATTTTTCTATGACTTTGCAAATTTCCTCGGGGTCGAGCGACGTATGAATAAGTCTCGTAGAGCTGCCGAGTATCGCTTCGATAAGGCAGAACGTTCCGCTTATCCAATACAATGACGAGTGACAAAGCGATACGCTGTGATCCATTTTAAATACGTGGAATCCACTGAGGTTGACGTGAACTCCTCCATAGGAGTGTTGGACGCCCTTTGGTAATCCCGTAGTCCCCGAAGAAAAGAGAACCAGAGCTGTTTGCGTTGGTCCCTTCAATTCGGTCGGTTGAAAACTTGAGACTTCCGAGGCACTTTGCTGTTGCAATATATTTTCCAACGATTCTAAACCCGGAGCTTTGCCGAAAACGACAAATTTGGTGGGTACATTTTCCTCTTTGGCAGCTTGCAGGAGTACGTCCACTGCACTTTCGCAAGTGAACATGATTTTTGGTTTCATGAGATTCGTTAAGTATTTCGCAGTTTCTGAAATTTATTGCAAAGATGTTTTAAAAGAAAAAAAAAAAAAAAACATTCCAGATTTCATTTTTGAAAAAAAAAAAAAAATGGATGGATGTTCTACTATTATCAAAAGCTATTGGTCAAAAACATTTCAAGTAAATTTTGATAATAATTCAAAATCATCTTGAAAATTTTAAAATTGCCAACAGTTTACAGAAACAAACTCTGAGTACCCTCCAATAGATATTTAAAAACAATGTTGACCTGCCATATTGGATCCTCCATTTTGATGTTCTTCGTTTTGTTTTCAGATTTGTAATCAGCGACTTCAGAACCCCCTACCTCCTCCCCCATAATAAAAATTGCAAAAAAATTTGACGGTTCAACAAAATTTTGATTGGCCATATTGGATCGGGCTTTTTTGATGTCCAAGATGATTTTAAAGTATTAGTAAAGCTTATTTAAAAAGTACAACAATTTGTACCGCTTATTCGATAAACGTTGTATATATATAAAGAAATAATTTTAAAAAAGAGTATAGACAATCCCTTAAAAAAACTTCGTTTTCTCTAATATACGGCACTATATGAATAATTGAGAGCAGGTTTCTGGTCAGTTTTTCTGACGATCAAATGGCCAGAAACTTGTTTCATTTTCTAATACGGATGTGCGGAATGAAGTATCAGAATTACATATTACTTAATGGAACTTCGTGATGCCACGCATTATAGACGGCTCCAACGTAAAAAGTCGCTAATGCCGGAATGTACGCATCCAAGTGATTGTGCGTGCAAAACGCAACGACATCCTCGGCTCCGATTCCCTGTTTTTTGAGCCACACGGCGCACCGGATGCTTCGGTCTTTCATCTCTCCGAATGTTGTTGTTTTACCGCTAGCGGCATCAATCTGTATTCATAAAGTGCCCATTACATTTTTGCTATGTACAACGTTTTGTTGAAATAATTGCACGTATATAACGGCCTATAATTCTAAAGAAGCAGCATGACTTACGTCATTATGATTGTTTGGCATTCGTGATTCTGCGTTTATGGCATCGGGTTCGAATTTGAAACGTATTTGTGATAATAACATCATTTTTGTTGTCTTTCTTTTAAACCTTTTCATAGTTATTTTCACTCTTATCTGGTCAGGGATTTAAACTAGACAGAATTTAGACTAGATGTATACTTTTTCAGTATTTGTCAAAGTATAATGGCAAGATTTCCACTCTTATACGAAGAGTACATTAAAAATCTACGAGTGAATTTCACGAAACATTACGGAGCGATGTGGTGGGGGGGGGGGGGGGGGGGGACAAAACGGGGGGGGGGGGGGATAACAATACACTGGTAATATAAAGTAACACGGGGGCTTGCACGTGCAATGTGACGAAATTAGATCGCGAGTAGGATAAATGCTTTCAAACGATTAATCGATGCGTGGACAAATAAAAAGGCACGTGCATCTGCAATCGGTCTGTACGGAAAGTATAATTACACCAAGAAACCAGAAATTTCTATCGCATATGATTAAAATGTGTATTGATCCGATAAGCGAGCAGCAGCACTACTTTTTATGCATTATGTAATGATTGCAAATGTGCAAATAATGCTGACGGTTTATTACTCGAATTTTAAAATTGATGTATACCGATCAACGCGTTACAAGTCAATTTTAAATAGTAAGTTACTTCGACCTGTAACCAAAGGTTGGGATCGAAGTATTGAATTTGGTCATCCGAAAAAAAATGATACCCACTTTTTTCATGAAATCTCCACGTTTCAGATCATTCTGAGTTTCTGAGTCCAAAACTGCAATAAAAAATTTTCCGGTATCTTGTACGTACGTACGTACGTACGTTACTACGCGGCATAGCGCCCAAACTAAAATAGGTAT
>JAPYZR010003318.1:0-42023 GCA_030522945.1 Trichopria nigra
AAGACATCTTTAAGAGCTCTTAAAGTCTACTTTTAAAAAAGAGCTCCGAAATCGGCGCATAAGAGGACTTAAAGAGCACTTTATGACCACATTGCGTCCCCTTTTTTACGAGTGCTGTCTGGGACGTCATATGCACGAAAATTCGAAATTAATCATATTTTTAAAAAATCATTTGTTTTTACAAATTTTTGTTCAACTTGAACGATCCGAACTTTAGGAACATATATTACATGTTACTTATTATTATAAAACATGCGAAACTAAATTTAGTCCTAATGGAGCTTAAATTTAAAAAGAAGATAATAAAACTCTTTTTTTTTTTTTAAAGACAATAACAAAGTGTCGTCGAGTTCACCAGATTCAATCCTTATATTGAGATCGAATTCTATCAATTAATTAATGTATTTTCCATCAATTTTTATGCTATGAATAAGACAATTTTATATTTTTAACGTCACGTACGCTTTAATACGATACAAGTTTGATGTCAATCATTTGTACAAATGGGTGCAAATGTGTGCCATTGTCATGTTAAATGTAATTTTAGTACTATAAAGTACTGCGATTATATATTTATATTGTAAGTGTAAGTATATAGTGTATAGGTGGAAGAAAATTAATAAAGCTTAACAAGCAATGTGCTATTAAAGAAATAACCTTCATTTCTTATTAAAGCTGAACAACCTCAATCAATTACAAAGGGAGTATATCGTTTAAGTATGTATGCGAGACATCCGGTAATCAAAGAAATTGAAAACACATTTTTGGTGTGCATTTAACAATTACGTTTTTGTTTATACCCTTGAATTTAAAAAATAATCGAATAAACATTTCAGACAATTTTTTTTTTTTTTTTGTTACTATAGCGTAATAAGTAATAAAAAGTTTACTTTTAACCGTACTTAAAGTATGCAAGATAATAAGTGTGAAGAGCAAATTAAATAAGATTTGAAAACTTGGAAAAGATTTCCCGGCGAAGCTGAAGTAACAGGAGACATTCAACAGGCAACCCATATTTCAATGAATCCAATTCAGTTAGAGAAATGTCCACAACAGTCGTCGCTGTTCTTTCTTTTTTCGTTTGGTTGTAATAGTAATTTGCATTTTAATGCATTTCAGTAAATATTAGTTCAGTGTCAATGTCAGTGTTAATAATATGAATAATTATCTACCAGTTTAGATTAAAAATTACATCATTTTATAGCTCTTAAGAATTAGGTATTTTATTATATTTATAAGATAAATGTTGACATACCATCCGTTCAGTATGGAAGCGTCTACTCACCTGTCATAATAGTAGTCCCTGAAACAATAGAAATCATTATTAAAGTTATTGTATTTTTCTTGAAAATATAGATTTTATTTATAATTATAGATACATTTATAATCTATATATGACAATCTTATATTATTCGGTTATATAATAATTTAGGCTTTATATTAAATTATTATAATACTATTAATTTGTTAACTGTTACTCCACAAACGGTGAAAAATCATTATTTTAAAAAGTAGTTCCATTTTAACATCAAGAAATTTAGAGAATTTATAGAAATAAAAATAAGTTGAATTTGAATCAAAAGAAATTAGCAAACCCTTTATAACAAAATTTAAAAAGTCGAAATTCAAAAAAATCAATTACCAACACATAATTATTGCATACAAAGTTTAAATTGAATCGAATTGTTATTGAATCAAACAAAGATTTTTGTCTGCGATGACGGGCAGATATATACGGTTTTTACAATTCTTTAAATTTCTTGGAGTGAAATTTCATTCTTAAATAGTAAAAATTGTGACATTCGTCAAAAGAGTAAATTTTTATGCTGTAAGAGAGATTTTTCACACTTTCTCTAGTTAAATTTCACTCTATTTTTGAGTGAGTCTGGTATTTACGCTTCAGGAAGAAAAATGTCACTCTTAAGAAGTAAATTTTACTCCAAGAAATGTACCGAGAATGGAGACACATTTCCAATACGTTTCACATCATTTTCCTCAGGCCGTCATTTTGATAAACATTATTTGAAATAAACTAGTGAATTCCAAAAATAGTTACGATTTTTTATTTATATTCTGAATTTTTAAAATTTTGTTTCTACACATTTCCATACTCTTTTAGTAGGTCAATAGATGCTTAAACAGTTTTTACAGCAGTCAATTTTTCAAATCAAATTTCATAATATCAAAAAAAAAAAGATAAGAAAAATGAAAACAGAATACGCAAGAAACGAGTGCGAATATTATCCTTTATGGATTTACCGGATTCTCAAGATTTGTACATAAAATTATGAATGACCCATTCGAACTACAATTCACAAGCCTCGCTCATATGGTCGGAATGTTCGTGTCGTGCCGCGTCGCAAAGTTGCGAATACATTACGATTTTTATCACGCGCTCGTTTGTTTCGGTTAGTTTTACCGGTAATAATGTCATGAGTATGGAAAACGCTGCTATCGTAATCTACTCTGTGCTTTTCACATTACCCGTCACTTTCAAGTAACGAGATGCATTGCTCGGATTAACTGTTCACAACATCAGCTTTGTACTACTGGAATAATTGCCACTTGAGTATAACGTATAGTATAAAATCCATTGTCTAATTTTCTACAAAATTTGTACTTTTCACCCAGAATTTACGCGTATTTCGTACAGAATCACACTATGTTTGCGCAGAGTTACATGACCATTGAGTTGTGTCAAACATGAGTATTCAATGTTTAACGGCGTTTAAGAGACTTTGAATGAAGAACCTTTATTAAACCGATATTCGCCTTTTAATTTTAAAAAAGGCAAATTAAAAATTATTTCCATACTTTTTTTGAAATTCTCTGCTCTTGTACCATGCATTCTTTTTACATTACATACAGCCACAAAACCAGCCACATCTGGTATGAATTGAACGTGAAAAAAAATGAAAACTCTCATAAATATGTCATTTTTACATGTCATGTTTTTCCTGGTACAAAAAGTATAATATAGAGCTCCAATTAAAAAAAAAAAAAAAACACATAGATTATTTCTTCTTTCGCAATTTTGTGGTTAGAAAATTATGTTTAAACACATGACATATAAAAATATGATATCAATAAACAACAAAATAATTTTTTTTCCAAATTCAAATGACGAAAGGAGTGAAAATATCGCATGACGGTATTTTTTCATATTTTCTTAACTGATTTGGTTAAATTTCTTTTATATATGATTAATACTAATATTAAGACTATATGTGAATAACTTCTCAGAAACATACATCCACAATTTAAAAAAAGTTAAGATAATTATACATTTTTACTTCTTTACTGTGGCCAATTTTACCAGACATAAATGGTTTACTAAAAAAATATCGATTTAAATTTAAATTAAATATCATTGACAATAATGCTTGACGAATATAGATCTATGCATTTTTAATCCTCCGTTGTCTCCAATTACACTAATTTATGCGTAACTAATTTATGTAATATTCTTATTTCACATAATATCATAAAGCAAAATCTTCCATAAACTGCAATTTAAAAGATTCATAATTCAGTCACCTATAGTAAAACTGCTGTATGTATGATAAGTTCCGCTTAACACTTTCGAAAGAAAAATTGCGAAAATTAAAAGCAGCACGATTGTGAATAGCAAAGCTATGCTTTTTTTTTAATTTTGATGGATATAATTACAATAAGTTTTTAATATAAGTTTTCAATTCTGAACAATTTTTTAATGTAAGCCTATAATGTATAGGGCCAACCCAGGTAGAAATTGAGTCCAGGCAAAAAAAGTTCCTGGCAAATTTTCCCTTACAATGATCGGGTGCTGTATGGGAAACCTATAGACAGGCTCTATGGTTACCGAGGGACGCTTTTTTAGTTCATTTCCCAGATTAAAATATTACCTGGGACTGTCTTGGAACAATATAGTTTTGTCCAGAAATGAATACCTTAAATGAACTAATCTGGTTCATGGCCAGTGCCAGTCTATATTAACCCCGAATATATTTGTACTTTAGAGGTTACGTAATGCTTATTCAAAGTTATCTAGATTTCCTGGCTAGGAACTGGAAATATCTGATATTTATGTTCCCGGAAATTGAATCTGGTTAATAAAAAGGCCCTGGATATAGTTTTCCCTGACAATAGTCCGGCACTAGACATACTGTGGGACACAAAATTCGGCTAGTGTCCGGACAGATATTACTGCAACAATATTAACCAATATCAGTCTAGTTTTACACCAAAAATAATTGGAGTTAGATTACAAGTCCAGGCCATTACTAGCGTCACTCCAGTTTAGCCCTAATATTTTAACCTGTCACGTGTCTAAACGTGTTACGGAAATTCTACACAGTAATTTGGGTAACGCAAACCTCAACTACTTGAGTAGATTCTGTATGCATCTAGATTATAAAATACAATAAACAGAGACAACAGGTTCATGTAAGCGACCGAAAATAATAATATTCATACATTTCAATAACACATAGCAAATGAGGTTATGCTTTGCATGTGCTCGTGGCTCTCGTGGCTACATTGACTGAAACTAGACATATACTTGACTATAGTTTTCTAATCGTAAAATCTCAGATTCTGCCTAAGAACAAGATGGCATTTACTTTATGTAGTTTTTACTAGAAATCGAGGTCTAGGGCCCTATTTTAATTTTGTAGCAACATCCAGTTTTTGAAAATAAACAAAATTAAAAACCCAATTTTAATTTAAAAAAAAACCACATTATTAGATCCTAAACAAAAGAATTTTACATGTTACAATTAAATCTAGTTTTTCCCGACCGAATTTTCCACCTGGGAATTACGTCGAGTTTAATTTGAATTTGATCGGAACTCGACGATGTTCGGCGGTTTTCGAGGACGCCAATTTGAAATTCAATGTCAAAAATGTAAAATTTTCAAGTAGGGCGGTGGAAGGATGGGTGCGGTGGATAATACTGATATTTACGTGAAGTTTACTTTGAATTTGATCGGCACTCATTACTACATCTACTACATAAAAATCGACATCAAATTTTAATCGCCTGTGACTTTGAATGTAGTATCAAAATTAGGTATATATTTCGTTCAAGGTTCTTGTTCACGCTGTTAAAATAGGAGAAGATAACGCACACATACCTAATTATGAACCGTTTATTCATATTAAACATTCATATGAAAAGGAAACGAGGTACAAAACTTTGAATAAATGAAAACGGAAAAAAAAAACCTTGAATCCCACAATAATGAAAAAATTATTATCATTATTGCAATAATACTGTGTTTGCATAAAAATGTCGATTATTTTCTTAATTTTTTTAAAAATATTATATTGTCGGGATATAAATCCGCTTATTTTTGTCAAGAAAAATGAGACGAAGTATTATGAAATTTCCTGGAAATGTATGAAAACTTTGAAATTGAACATTCACGTATGATATAATAGAGGGAGAAACGAAATGAAGGGCGTCGAGTTGAATGTCACCGAGTCTAGCATAAACTGAATTACACTGCGGAAGGAAGAGATGTCTTCTAACCCAGGGTTCGTGGCCAAGGCCCTTCATTCCAGAGTAGGAATTGTACCACAACTATTTCTTATTATTGCACGGTGAAAAAGTGTTATTTTGGCCGCAATAAAAACTTACCCCCATGTATATTCATATTACAATTTACAAGTTTCTAATTAATTTAATCATTTTTTTTTATTATTGTTTAATATGTAAAATATACATCATATAATTTCGAATGATGCTTGAATAATTCAACTTTCATTATTGTTCAGTCAAAAGTTTCAATTCGTTCTGAAATGAAAAAATAAATTTGAAAATTGTGCTTCTATTATATCGAGATATATCATTATTCTACATCATATCATACAGTTTATAAAATAATTTTTCATTTTACGAAATATTCATAATTCATATGTTATAGCAATAATTTTTTTTATAAGGAGTGCAAAAACTACTTTGCAACTGTATTATTTATTACACGAAAGGTAAATGAAAGATAAAATGTTACTATATAGTGCACCAAAAAAAAGTAGGAACAAATATACATTTTTCTTGAAGGAAAAATGAGAGAACGCAGTATTTGCAAGATTTTTCGTCGGTATAGCATCACGTTTAAGAAATATGATGTATTTTCTGTGCTTTTCGCGAGTTTCTGCAAGTTTATTGTATGATCCCGGAAACCGGAGAACACGTGGTTTACAGACCTTAGTTTGTTCTGTTTAAGTCATAAAACCGTAGGAAATCTAAAAGGATGAAATGCACTAAAAAAAAAAAAAAAAGATCCGGCACAGTTCACCGTTGGTCGCAAGGCATTAAAGATGAAATTATGACAAAGCGACAATGTAATAAAACTGTCTAATTTTATACCGCATAAATAACAGAATTTATGCAATGCACGCGTGTTATTTCGTTGCATTCTTTTTATATACGAATGATTTTCTTTGAAAATAGTCTTTTTACGCTGCTAATCAATATTATGCAGCTCAATTATTGAAAGAAAACGAAAAACTGAATATTTGAGCAATCATTAAATTGATATTTTTAATTAATCAACATTTCGAATTCCTTTGTTGAAATATACAAATATATGATATATTAGAGAAGATAATTTGATATCTTCTTTAATCCATTTCGTCCTGAAATGGCTTGTGTTTACTTCAACTTCCAGCAATTCGTTATCAACACTGTCGTCAAAAAATATGTCAAGTGCATATATATATAGTCAACTAATTTTGAAGTCCCTCTACATCTATTTAAAATAAGTACAAGCTATTTAAAATATGAAAAAATTTAAATCCTAGATTTCTAAAAGTAAAAGTGGTGGTTTTTCAAGCGGATATTTTTCAATGGGGCGATCGAGCTCCAATTAATTACATGAGACCATTTATTAGTGAGTTAATTTTTAATATTATTTTTGCACTGTTTTTACCTCTTTTTAAAGGCTTTTCGAATTATTTCTGGTAGCAGTACCAGAAACCAAGTTACCGGACCGAGTGCGTTACCGAATTATTTACCGGGATTCATATTGATCATCAATATATAAGAATGAACAGGAAGTAGCATTATTGGATTATGATGTACCGGTTATTGAAATTATGCGTTTGTGAATGATAGTCTAAATCTTATGCAAGAATGTAATAAAAATAAAATTAGGCTAATGCGTTTAAGTAATATATCGATTCTTGAACTCAAGCTATTTCAAAAGATATATATTGATCGCTTTAAAATAGAATGTCAGAAATGAAGGTTTTAATGGAAGGTGTAACTTTATAAATAATTTAAATTTGTAGATTAAATGCTACATAACTGCTTGAAAATAGTCCACTAATCCAACTTACGTTATTGCTCTGCATAATTAATTAAACGCCTGTATTCATTTTTAACAAAGAATAACCTGAATTAAATATTTCATCAAAAATTACAATTAGAGCAAACAAAATAGTCTGAAATTATTTAAATTAGTTCCGTATGTATTTATTACTAAAACGTTTGAACAGATTTCTACAAAATTATAACTTTTGCACGGAAATATAACAGTTGACAAAACCAGTTTCATGGTTGATGCAATAATTTCTACGGTTGATACAGCCATAGTATATGGTTGCACCAACAATATTCTTTCCATAGATAACAGATATTTTTGGAGTGAATTTCATTTTTACGCGAGTCATCAATTCATTCCCGAATATGAACCTCAATTTACAATTTAACAATTCAAAGGATTCACATCCAAAAGCACAAATACGGCCTTATATGCTGTGACTAAGTGTCATTGCGGACATCCCACGTACATCGGTCATGTAAATATTTCACCTTCCAGAATACTTTACCTCCCCAGGACATTTTTTCCTCCGTTCTTGCTACTACCTATTTATGACGACCCCCCCCCCCCCCCCCCCCCCCCCCCCCCCCCCCCCTCCCCCCCCCCCCCCCCCCCCCCCCCCCGAAAGTGAAGTGTGTTATAACTGTGTACGCCGTCTCCATGTCGATCATCCATTAAGATATTTAATAAGGTAAACGCACGTCTCGGCTATTGCTGAATGTAACAAACTTTCAGTCTTTTTTTTCGAGAAAGGAACATAGACGGCCAAACATAAATGTATACATACATGTGATCATACAATGGATAAAATGGACCAAAGTTAGAATTCCAATTACGTTTTTATATAGAAATGCACCAAATGGAGTTCCATTTCTGACAACGAGAACAGAGAATATCATTGGATCTGTATAAGAATAGTTACGTCCACTACATCACTAATCGCAACCACGTGCAATTGCATTTTCAAAAAACTATTCATTTATTACTAAAGAGAAACTAGCGTCACCCTTTTCAAGACATTAATATTGTTCAAAAATTAAAAAAGGGAGGTTCTATTGGTCATGTAAAATTTATCATGGATAAGAGAGAAACCTTGTTTTTTCGTTTCCCGCAATGGACGAACGGAACTGGGTTAAAGTATTGATACGTTGATAGTGAGAGGTTGAAATTAGCCTTCGGGCCAATCATCTACGTTCCAAGAAAGTAAAATGTAAGAAAAAAGGAAATAAAAAAAGAAATAAAATTACGAAGACAGCGAAACTTGGGGACTGTCGCGAAAACTCATCGACGCTTTCAGCTTTTCGTTACAGGCATCGTACTCGCATGCACTTTCCTGCTGCGAGAAGCCTCATGATCTCCAAAGTTGGTTTCGAGTCGATTTCAGTGAGAACGTGATTTTCCAGCACTCAAGTGAAGTGGAGAGTGGTGTCCCTCTGCACGTGCCTTCGGCTAATCCAACCATCGTCATTCCTTCGTAGTCTTCGTTGGCTATCTCGCTCCCATACTCCCACATCTTCGTCCCTTTCCCTTCCTTGACATGCCTTTTGCCCTCGTCTTTAACTGGAGTCGGCAAAATGATAAAAAGACTGAAAGAAAGGGTCTCTCGCATTATGAGTGACTCGTTCTACTTTGCGCAAGGATAAAATTCTTCTCCTGCGAGCATTTTTCAAAGAGTTAAGACGGGTGCTATTTCTCGCGAGTAGTTCGACAAATGAAATAAGGAAGTGTAGGAATAGAATTTAGATAACGAAGAATTCTAATATGCAATCAGTAGATAAACTGTCAATCATGCCGCGACCGTGATGTATCATGACTTCAAACAACCTGACCCAATGAGCCCTACGTCTAAAGGGACAGTGTATTATCAAAAATATCGAGAATCTTTGAAGGAAAGTTTTGCTCAAACAACTTGATACAGTTTAACCTCAAATACTGGCTCCTCCACTGTTCACTTGAGTAAATTTCAGATCCATAATCTGATAAGTTGCATCTAATTCTCCTGCATTCTGTCATGTCAATGACACAATGAAATCATTAGTGGTCACCAGTGTGTCTTACAAATGGATTGTTTCCCTTATTACATGGAAATCAAAATTCGTTATATGACAAGAAATGATCATGTGATTTTGATTCTTCTATACACAAAACAGTAACTGTTTACTGTTAACAAACCTTAGCTTGCTACCAGATAATGAGTAGTGAATGACGCTCAAAATACGTTTCTGTGATTACACCGAAGATGCATTCAAGGCATTACATAAATGTATGTGTGTCCAATACAATCACATGTATACCCATGCAAACATTCAAAGTAACAGTTGCGTAACATTTACATAAATGTTATTTATTGCGTAACTGTTACATAGTTCTTACATAATTGTTGTATAATTTTCAAAATTGTGCTTACAGAGTATTAAATATAAATAATAGCGAAAGCTAATAAAATTTGCAAGTTGTAATTCAAGTATAAAATACACAGACATATATTCGTATGGAAAGGATTACTTATTGGATATTTTTTTGTCAAAAAAAAATGTGCAAAATGAATAGAAAATACGTGGAGAATGCAGCAGCTATTAATAACACGAAAGAAAATAAAATAAATGAAAAATGTTTGTAAAATTCTAAAAGGAGTAAAGTGGTAGAATGAGAGATACATGGAAGAGAACCGAGAAGGATAATGTGTAGATGTAAAGATAGAGAAAAGTGGAGGAACCAGAAGAGAGAAGGTATTCAAATTTAATTAGGAAGTTATTTCCTTGGATCTTCGAGAATAGCTGCTCGGAAGGTTCCTCGTGGAAACTTCAGTTACATGGCTGAACTCACTCAAGGGCTTGGCTCAACTGCCGTTATCCTTCTGCAGTATATCATTACGGTGCCTTAGATTTAAAAAAATAATTTTATTCTAGTACAAATAATGTGCAAAAATACATAAATATACGTAACATTTGCAGTACGGGTACAACAAATGGAAGAAGAGTTCTGACAATAAATTATATTAAAATTGTTTTAACAATAATAATAATAATAATAATACATTATTATACGTATAATATATGAATTATAACAATGATATTGATAACAAACCCACCTTTTAGTATTAATTAATATGCCAGACGAGAGAAAATTGTAAATTATAAATCATTTCAGAATTTATCCATATTTAAGGAAAATCGTGAGATATTGTTTTAACGAATAATTAATAATATTTATTCACAAAATGAAAATTAAAAATTTAATTTGATGTAGTCTCGGTACGATCTTTATCAGTGTGGAAGAAAATCGCGACAAACATATTAATCATAAACATTAATCTATTATCCAAAGGATAAAATTTTTGGATTGAAAGCTCCAGGCTTTAATCAACAGGATTAATAAAATTACGAATTTTAATTAATATTTACTAATAATTATTATATTTCAATTGGAATATGCCGTATCGCGATAATATAATTGAAGATAAATTCTGTTAAATATTGCTATATAATGTAAACCCATATACAACATTATAAAATGTGTTTCATTGACCTATATATATTTATACAAATAAAGTTATGTATATATATATGTTCACAATCTAAATTGGATCAATATTAAGTGTACAATTCTTATTTAGTGAATGACGCTTCACTAATAATAAGATTTCAATCAAACTTGAAAAAAATGCAAATCATGAGAATAGACATTTCAAAATTGATGTAGGAAAATAAAACATTTCTTCGACTACAATTCAAATTTCAAATCATAAACATGTTGAAAAATCCAAAAATTATTTACCAATCGATTCATTTTGATTTTCTTCGGATCTCATTTCCAATCCAAATCAATTTGAAAGAATTTGATTTTTTAAAACCTGACCGTCTTTCCGTAAATGTTGTGACTAATATATTTCATGACAATACGTTTATAAAAAATAAATGTAACTGTAGATCCTTAATAAACAACGCTTTACATTTTTTCTATAAAAAATAAATATTCAACTATATATAGATCCCTTTTTATTTTCAGTAAAAGCATTGTTTTCAAACAGAATTTCTACCGATCATTATGAAGTTTTTAACAGCATCGTCTAAATCTTGAAATCCAAAGTATTGCGGTTAAATCTACGAGATGCTCGCAAATGTAGTGGAGACGTGCATAATAAACGCTTCGCGGCGTAATCTCGCACTTAAATCATGACAAATCGCCGCAGTGCACACGAGCACAGAATAAGGTGCTAGGACAGAAACCAATGTCGAGATTTATCAGATGCGTACGAGATTTCCGGAGAATGGATTTTGATGGGAAAGAGAAGTGACGAAATTTATTAAAACCGTCTGCATAAGAGCGTCATTTCAAAAGGTAATAATTGTAAAATAAAAAAAAAAATAAAAAATAAAATATCGATACTCTATTACCAACTGACTATATTTCGTTGAAAACATTTTTAGCAAACATATTCTCTATAGTCATAACGCAATTGGACATAAAAGAAAATTAATAAAAAATATTTCACTTTTACTATATTAAAAATACATTTCAAACGCGTCGTTCGTGCAATTTCCATTCAAACCTCGAACAGGACACAAATATACAGGTGAGAATTATATATATATATATATATATAAATGTATGAATCCTCAATGATCAATGATGAATAATTATTCATCAATGATATATAATTATTACTGTTGCTTCATTTTATTTGGCGGGTATTTATGCTTATATATACTATTGGTGACGTACCATCAAGAATCATCGAATTAGTCCGTTGTACGAATTGTTTTACACTCTGTATACATTTTGTTTAATCAAAGGCAAAAGGTGCTTGTATTTCATGTCTAGCTAATAAAATAATCCACTTACACGTAAAACGACACCTGTACATTAATGATATGCACTTCATAATTGGGTAGAAGTTGAATGAGAATCCCTATTTTTAACTTTATATTTTGACAGAATTTCACTCGATTCAAGTAACCATAATATTTTAAATAGTTCGCAAGCACATGGATATAATGTGTTTTCTATTTTGCCATCATTTTTTTTCGCTCAATACGTATAAGAAATGAATAATTATAATGAAACGATGTTCTAAACTTATAAATACATGAATGAAATTTACGACCAACTAAAATGTCGTTTCGGAAACGATGAAACAAAGTGACGACTCGTAAATAATTGAAAGACCGAAAGCTTTGTTTGGTCTGGAAATGCCATATCAAATAAAAGTACTACACTTCAATCCAGCATGTTTTCGCACGATTATATCGTGTGAGTAGACAAAGCACACAGTGCCGGTTTAAATGTGGGATGACCGAAAATTCCAGGAAAAAAATTGCAAACAATGAATAGTGCGCTTGCTGGCGCTCATGTTCACTGTTCGCTTTTGACCGCGCCCCTATATGCGATAGGATCAGGTGAACGTTTATGACTTCCATGTTCGAAAAGGCTTAATACCAGCGCAAACTCCATGAAGATCCCTGAATGGCTGTAACGAGGTGGACGGTATATATCGACGAAATACACAAAAAGTGAACGAAAAGAGGAAAGAGAAAGAGCTCGATGCACATACGTTTTAAACGACGAACAGGATCAGACATCACTAACTATTAAAAGAACAGGTTAGTTATTGATATAATACTGCGATTAAAAAGAAATATTACTGCAATGATCTAAAGTAGTAATGACGAACGTCCTGAATGAAAAAAGTCATTTTCCAAATTGATCTGAATCGAAACTATAAAGTAATCCATCAAAATGAAATATGGAAGGATCGATCGTGAAAGTTGATCCTATTTATACCTAACCTAGACCTAAAAGTTTTAAAAGTATACGATTTATATTATCCTTTTGAGACGTACGACAATAAAAAGATGTACAGGAAATAAAGAAATGGATGAAACGACATTTTGTCATGTCTGACCAATGTCGGTTTGTTTCACTTATTTTTGATGGTGCATTCATCAGTAATATTGGAAGTATGTTACAGTATTTAGCTTTCTGACTAAATGCAAACAACCCATAGAATATTGAACTCACATATGCATGATGCATTTTCTGCAAAAATAAAAGTGCAATAAACTCCATTAGTTACTAAGTAAATGAACACTACGAATAATACCAAACTTTCCGAGAATCAATTTTTGATATTATTTTATCAATTCTCATGCATTGCAGTATTGCTTGTAACATAATCATATTAATTAGCGAAAGCAATAATGAAACTATTTTTTGCTCTATTTTTACTTCTATTATAAGTGCGGGAGCGTAGAAGCAGAAGAGAAATTCTGAACTCGGGTTCTTCTCGGGTACTTCTCGAAATACAAATGAAATGAATCTATTTCGAATACTCGAATCGCTTGCACTTTCCAGCAGGAAACGATTGTTATTCAGTGCGAGCTTCAAGCTGACAATTTTAGATTATCACGTAATGTGGAAATTGAATTTTCATTACTTTGATTATTTTTCTAGGTAACAGTAGCTATTTTAGAGACACAGCGTATAAAATTTGAACAAGTGATTTATCATCTATACCTCCTATAATTAACAGCAAATATAAATGCAAAAAAATCGCTGCAGACGCAGACTGTACAAAAATGGCATGTATAGCTAAATATAAGAATTGAATGAGATTGGTATTTAAAATAGATATATATATGTTTTTATCGCGGGCAAGTACGTACAACCCGTGTTCTTAAGATCTTGCTAAAGTAACGAATTACTTGTTGTGATCTGCAACTATTCTGATAACTGCAGCATGAATAAACAGGATGGACGAGCTAGAACTCCAAGTTTCGCAAAGAGCACTTGAGATACACGTAGGTGTAAGTACATCTTGAGATCGACTAAATGAGAAGACCTCTACATTCAAAACGCTTGGCCGTCGACTAAATTATTAAGAGAGGGAGAGAGGTAGAGCATCACAAGTGCAGAAACTTAAAGCGAGACAGAGGGAAACATTTTGCTAAAGTATCCATTAATTAATATACATTATCACTGAACCTGGAATAACTCGTCCAATAATATTTAAACCTAGAAAAAGCTTTTATTGGAATAAACAATTGACATTTTATTTATTGACATTAGATTGCGATCAAGCATGAAACAAACTAATGAAATATCTTTAGAGAAATTGCAAATAGAAATAATTAGATAAGAAAAGTGTTTTCAAATAATTAAATTTTTTGTATTAATTAAAAACTTATTGAATATAATAAAGCAGCGTTCGAAAACAACCCGTTCTTTCATTGATAAATAAGTAAGTATATGGTTTAATAAAAATTAGATCATGCTACTTAAAATTTCGTTCAAGACAAAGCGCATAAACACGAGATAAACAAATATGGAAACACGAGAAAGCGATATGCAGATTGGAACGAGTGAAAAATCGGTAGGAAAAAGAAAAGGTATAAATTGCTAAACTCGGCGAAAATTCAAAGAGTAGTGACTGAAAAATGAATGGCCGCAGAGAACGAGAATCTGAAAAAGCGAAAGAGAAAAGAGGAAGCCAAATATAAAAGGAAATAAAAAGCAGCAGGGGAATCTGTATGCAAACAAGTAAATGAGGGATACAAAATAAAAGAGACACAAGGGAGGTGGGACCGATAAATTGGCCGAGAATGCGCAGTGCATTGTTGAAGCGTGTAACGCACGGAAATATCTGCGAAAAAATTGCCGTTCGATGTACATCCACCGGCGTACGGGTGTACACGAATTCGAATTTTCAAATTGCCAGATATTTTAATTTTAATGTCTTTCATTTATGTCTGCTGAAAAATACATACGTTCGACACGATGCTAAATAAGGTGATCGAACACGCTCTTTTGCGTTCATGGATGTTCGTTGTAGATTATGTATTTATTTTTTACACATTTAAAAGTAAGTAATCTTGATGAGTCATGCTTTAAAAAACGATTTTAAGGAAAAGTAATAATTTATTTTAATATCATATATGTTAACTATAATTTTTCTTTTTACGCTATTGTCACATTATAAATTCTCAGTTTCACTTCTATGGTTTAATTAATTTTTTGGAAACAATTTTTTTATTCAAATATACATGAAAAATTATTTGTTTTCGTCAAAAATTTTATTGCTTTTGATGACTTTGGGTCATTTTGAGTATTTCAGAGGTATAGAAGAAATGGACAAATGAATAAATTTCTATTGTGGGGCACATTTTTACATTTCTAAATATATATTAATTTCCAAAAACCCAGAATTTTTTGTTGTACGTTTCTGTGAACATTTGATTTCTTTAATTTTATCATTTTCTAGCAATTTTACTTTTTTAATAATTTCTTTTTAATGTTCCTCAACTTCATCATCTTTCATTTTGTATTTCAATATATTTCATTCGTAGTTGTAAACGATTCTGTATTGTGTATAAAATTAGTATTGTATTCAAATTTTACTCTATTTTTAGATTATATATTTATTTCGGTTCACTGTAATAACGCTTGTCAATTATTATATTTTTGTCATTATTTCCGATCGATCTTTGATCCTCAGTTGGCGACAAATTATAGAATTTGAATTTAATTTCTCGACTGTAATTTTTAATTTCTTGCTCAGTTTTTTCCTGTACGTTATTTAGTTCGTTTCCGCACATTCGAAATTGTTTTTTTTTCAGTTTTATTTACAGTAAACATATTTATTTTTCAGATTTTTATTTATTTTAAATACTTATCGCATTACGTTTAATTGATTTTTAACAATTTATAATCTCTTTTATCAATCAAATTAAAATTTTGTATGTTTGTTATGTTGGATTTTTAAAATAAATTTTGTTTGTTTCATCAAGCTCTCTAAATTTCTTGTAGTGAAATTTCACTCTACAATGAGTGATAATTGAACTACTCTTTTAAAGGAGTGAATTTTCACTCTTTAATAGTGATATTTCACTCTATTTGGAGTATAAATGTCACTCCATGAAAATCATAGAGTGACTTAAGATTTTTCTTATTCGATCAATTGAAGGACTTCCTTTATTCTTTAAAATCTTTATGAATTTCTTTTGTCAATTTCCTTCTTTAAAGTCGTATTTCTTCATGTTTGTGTCCACTTCAAATGAAAGGTTGTTGTAATAATAAAGAATGAGAGAGTGTGACGCGTAGAGAGACGTAGATACATAATAACAAGATAATAGGATAATTATCTTGACCTTGAACTCGATTGTCAATGTAATTTCAAGGTCAAAGTGAAGGTCTAATGAAGGTGAAATATGTGAAAATGGTTGGATAACCTTAAAAATCAAGTCCAATATCAAGATAATTGGTACCAGAAGAAGATGGCTCTCTCCATCTCTGACATTTTTCTTCCGAAACATTTTGCTGTTTCCAACCTTTATCCCGAGCTAACGTCCGTAATTTAGCAATTTTCGCAAATTTTACCTTCATTCGACCTTGCCATGACCTTGTTGAAAATATCGTTTTGACCGTAAAATTTTCCGCTCTTTTCAAATCTTGGGTCAAAAGTAGGTATTCAAATTTTAAAAAATCACCTTGACTTGAAATAACCTTGAAAATAGAGTTCTTCTTGGTACCATTGGATAACCATCTCCAAAGCATAGGGTGAGGAATTCCTGTGGTGCGAGTAAAAATGACGCCATGTATCCTCGGCACGGAAGTTCGTGAGTTCATAATGAACCAACCTATATGGTAAATCTCCATTCTGTTCGGATTCAATTTAACAACTGAATTTGTTTCTATACGGGTTGGATGGATGCACATCACAAGAGTTGAAGAAGTTGGAATACAATGTAGCAGCCATTTCGAATGCGACAGCAATGATTATTGCCCAGCCCACTCAGAAGTCAGTTGTCTTGCCAGTGTTTTTGTTTTGGTCTCACTCTTTCGCAAATTATATAATTAATAGTTAGAAACAATTAATATCCGACATGTTAGTTATTATTGTATTTTGTATCTCATCAAATGATTTTGTAAATATACGCATTGATAATATTTTTCTCGCATCTGAATAAATGATTACCCTTTCTAAATAAACGTTGTCCGATTATTGGCTATCAGCTTCTATAGACGGTAATATACTTACACAGAAGGTAACAAGAAAATTTTTTTATGTAAAATAACAAATAACATTTATAATTACATGACATTGAATAAAATTAATTTTTAACAAAAGTTATATATAAAATGTATAAAATAAATAATAAAACGAAGAAATGTTGGATTGAAATTGCCATGTTGCATTTGAAAATTGAAAGTTAATACGTTGTTTCGAGTGTAATTTTAGGAGAGTGGATGAGTCCGAAGTACGAGGCAGGATATCAACCACGAAGTGTCGTCCAGGGACGCCGACGTCAAAATATTCCTCTTGCGAGAGGCTGGAAAAATTTGAGAGCTGGGTGGCCATAACTTTTCTACGACTGTCGAAGCTGTATTAACCATGCTTTAAAAATGTGAGTAGGAGCACTGTGTTCAGGCAAAGTAGCCTTATGCTTTTTACATCTAATACATTTTTATATTACACTACACCATGTGCACTTGAGCCGAAGTACTGCACGAACTTATGTGTAGTGGATAAAAAATTCAAGCTTAAAAAATGCACCAATTCCTGTCCTTCTTGGCCAATGGCTTTGCGTCACAAAAAGTAGATATGTACGAATAATTCAATACTCTTGAAATTCAAGTGCTTTTCTTTATAATAGTCTTATTTATAAACACGTGCATATACTTATTATACATTAAAAAATAAGGGGCATTTTTTTTAAATAAATTTAATGCTGTGGTTTTCTGTTTCTAAAAAAAAAAAGAAAATCCTTAACAACAGATAGATACCGGACCGACATGTTGAATGTACCAAATGAAATTTTGCACATTCCGTATCAGCAAAACAACAGTTCATATGTGAACTAACATAATATACGTAGTACTTTTCGAATTACAGATATAATGTCTTTTACTACTTGCTATATACCTACAGGTCTGCCTATAGCTGGACTCGAACTACTGAACGGGAATCTAATGATTTTTGAAGATATTCTTAGATTGATTTTACGTGCATTTATAAAAATTGGAAATTTGTCATTGTTTAAAACTACATGTATTAGTTCTTATCGTGTTTGAAAATATAAAATAAAATACAAAATAATAAAATATCACAAAATCACTAAGTAAATATAAGAAATTTAAATATATTCAGGTTTTCATGCAATACGAAATGTATACCTGTGTACATACGAAATATATATATGTGTGTATAAAAAAATCGTCTAATATTCCTAAGGTTGAAAATAATTAAATTTCCTTAAAAACGTCCGAAAAATGTGATTTATCTTACTGGGATCAGAAACTACAGTCCTGGTAACGGCGCTCTCCTAAGAGAGTCCTAAGGTTCTTTGAGGTAATATACTGTATGCAACTCTTGCGGGTAAGTGATCTCAGGCAAATGGGATTGCTACCACTGGCTTCGCAAAAGTAAAAAAACTTCACCTTCATTTGAGATTATATTGTCGCGTTATATAGTTGTGTATTTTGTTATTAATGCATTTTGTTTAAGAGCTGCAACATATTAAAAATCGAAGGTACAAAATACGAGGGAAAATTAAGGAATGAATTTGGAAAAATACAAAACTGAGGCGAAAATTGAAACCGTTATTTGATTTAACTGTAAAAACTGCCCACTTTGCGAAACCCTTCAAAAACGAAATTTAATAAAGTCGTCTGAAAAAAGTCTGTAGATACTGTTACACGCCATTGTTTTCAGTGGCTTCATGGAGTTGGAAGGTAGGTATTTTTATTTGACGGTATTTTCGTTTGTCCAGTGTGAACAATGCCGACAAGTTTACAATATATAGCACAACACTCGATAGGAACGCAAATAAAGCGTAGCGCATGCAAGGATCTGTGAATTTGACAGATGTCAACCGGCTCAATGTCGAATATTTTCAATTATTAAATTATTTACTATATAGGTACCCCGCCGTTAAAAACTTCTTTAGAAAATAAAATGATAATTGTTGTCGATTTAACGCGAACTCTACTTTTTCAAATTGTTTGAAGTTAATTGTGTTTTCTAACATTTTATGCACCTAAAACTTTACTCACGAATGGACAAATACATTCAATAAAAGAAAATAATATTTTTTATTTCAAAGTCATGAAGAAACATTTTATTATACGATTAAAGAATGCTTTAATTTTGCATGCACATTATTTACTTTACTCAATTAATAAAAAGATATTCGTTGTACAAATCATTGTACAAAGTATTGTATAAAGTTTGTAAAAAACATTTTTTCGCAAATTCGTTAAATTCGTTACATTGAAAATACATTCAAGATACTAAAGAAACAGCTTTTTGTCAACATTTTCGAGAATTACTTTTTGGTTGCGTTAATCTTTTTATTTTTATGTTTTCAATATGCATCAATGATACAAGTGTTTGAAATAGAATTTTAGAAATGTCTGAAATAAAAAAAAAAATAATTAAAAATATTTAATTTTTAACTGTTATTGTTTAAAGCATATATTTTTTTTCTTATATTTCAGGAATTTTTTCTACATCAAAATAAAAATTAAAAAAATTAATTGAAAACAAAAAATTAGAATGAAAATAAAATTAAAAAAAAAAATTTTTTTTATATTTATTTACATACGGACCAAAGTCCTTTAACTACATACAATATAATACAAAATGCGAGCTTCAGAATAATATAATACAAATGAGTACCAACTATTAAAATTTTGGTATGAAATATGATAAAATAAGAACAAAATAAAAAATAAAATTTACAAATAGAAAAAATATTATTTTCTTTTGTAAAATATTTTTTCAAACAATTTTACCGCTTCGTAATTAGACCACTTTGTAATTAGGCTATACTTATTACTAAGAATATTTGCATATCTTATTACTAAAATGATTAAAATAACAGTATTTTAATTTTTTGTACTTTTAAATGCATAAAGTGTTTAATGTTTTTTTTTCTATGCACTACTGTATAGAATGTTGACGTTTTGTCAGAAACAATCGAAAACTATCGGTGAAAGTCAAACACGACGGATGTTGCAAATCCGCAATGTGTACGATTGAAATGTGTATTTTGAACACGTAACGGCAAGTTATCTGAAACTGACTGTTTGTTTTGTGGAATCGCAACCGTTCTGGCAGCATTTCAAAAGATAGAAAAGTGAATATGAGATATAACTCCCGATATGTACTCCACACTTTCTTCTTATGCGCTCATTTTATTTATACCAAGTGTTACTATTGGGAAAGAAAAAACAAGTCCTAATGATCGACCATGACATCCGTTGATTCTTGTTATTAAATTAGGAAACAAAATTCGTTTCGAATATCTAAATATACTTTTTTGTTGTATTTAAGTTCGTCATTAATATTACTAACAACATTATACTTCCGTTTTTAAAGACCGACACATTATCAATTTTGCAATAATTGCAGGGTTAGTATTTGGATTCAACATTTGGTGATTGTATTTTGTAAATTTTATCTATTTTTAACAATATTCGTCAATATTTTTTAAATTTTCCCTAGTAGAAATTTGTCCATTTTTTTCTTACACTATCCATTTCTCCTATGCTTTTAACATGGTAAATATCTGACTTGTCTAAGAATTAGCTAAAATCGAATATTTTCGTTTCTGCAACTTTTGCATATTTTTTACGTCTAGTTTATTTTTTAATCTGTATTTGTCAGGTTTCTTTTGTTTATGGAAAATTGGCTTTCCCTTTTATACAAAATTCTATTTTGTCAAATTTCAGTTCGGCGTATAAAAAGTGAATTTTTTATTTAAAGTATTTAATGTTTTATACAGTCTGATTGAAAGTTAATATTATAACAGTTCATAAATAATTTTTCTACAATTTGCCACCGATTTCCGACTATTTTTGCAATGGTTATTTCATTGGATTTTATATTTCGTCAAATGTCGTTTTTCTGCCATGAGTGCGCTTTCCATGTAACAAAATTTAACCAAACTTTTGTGATTATTGGTTAATTGTGAAATTATTTAGAACTCGATTGTTATTTAATAGTATAATATTTAAGTGTTTTTTTTTTCTATTTTATATATATAGGCAAAAATACATGATACTTTTCATTTTTTGCGTTCAGTATAAATCCTAAAGCAAACAAAATATAAACACATATGTACATGTAATATATTTTTATTGTACATGTTATAAATCAAATATTTGTTATTTTAGACTTACAGAGGACATGTCACAATAAAAACATTTTACAATTTTACTCATTTATGCGGGCCATAAAATATTTATGTTATATTAGTTTAAACGTATTTTCGGCATGCGTGATGGCTTTTTAAGAAAATTGTCTATTTTTTTTCGAAAACGCAGATATATTTACGACAAACACTTTGCGAGGACTGTATTGGAAATTACAGAAAGAGTAAACAAACTGCACGATCCCTCCAGTCAAGAACTGCAGCTTTGAGTACTTCCAGTCACACGACAGTTAAATTTGCTTTACTTTCCAAATCACCAGAGACTCGTAAAGCCTCTAGATACCGAAGTTCGACGAAAGTACGACAAGCAGTGAAATCCACGCATCGCGAGAGGGAAAAGACGAAATTTTCTATAGAACGCTATTTTCTATAGAAATCTGCAGATCCCTCTCATAAGTAAGCAGTATTGACTTTCCAGGCGATCTTTCGAAAGAAAGCCGAGTCCAATGTACCATTTGCGTTAAATTGGAGAAATCGGTTAGGATTCAATATCCTTGACAGGGGGTTTACCGGAGCTGAGGATTCAAGTGGAACTCGTTGTCGATCGTTCCCAAACCTCTGCCAGGTTGTCCATTGTCCCCTGACCCCGGCCGCCTACTCGTTCCCCACCCGACCAACCCAACCTACCCCATCTACCTCGCCTATCCTAACCCTTATTATCACTCGCATTATCAGCTCTTCTCCCATGTATTTCTGTCCCATTCACGCCCTCTTATTCTCTTTCGTATTGACCTTCCATCCTGTGTTCTTTCCCTTTCCCTTACACTCCCACTCATTGCTTCCCTCGTGTTCGGTGTTTACTCTTCTGTCTCTTACCCTGGCCACCCTTTGCTATACTCGTCTCGCTTACTCCAACGGCTACAAAGTTCAGCGACGAGGAGGGAAAGGGTCGCTGACGCCGGAAGCGCAAGTAACGTCAGAGAGAAACGGAGTCATGGAGAAACGAGTCGGTGAAGGAGAAAGAGGGAGCGAGTCGGACTAACACAAACAAGCTTTCCTCCGCACATCGAATACCGAAGAGCATATTTACCGACTGGTCAAGCGAGTTCGACCAACATTTCACCACCATTAGCATTCAATTACCCGATTACCGAGGGGACCTCGCGAACGCGACCGGTTCGCGGCCACGCGTACAGCACACATCATTGCGGATAGTTGCGCGCCGCAGCGGTACACATCAGACAATGAGTGTGATCTCGCCTCACAATGATGATGTTTAAATCGGAGCTATGCCGCCGCCCGCTCCGCCGACGGCTTTATTATTTGCTGATCGAAATTTGTCCGCGATTCTCTATTTGCCGCTTTCCCAACGATCGTGTAAATTTAATTGTTGCGCGCCATCGCGCAAACGGCCAAGTTTAAATGCGTGATTAATACGCCAAACAATTGTAATTGAACGACAATAGAGGCTTTATCAACTTCCCAAAGTTTGAAAGTTTATTGATAATTAATCGAGCTTCGTTCCAATCGCTTTGTTTTACGGAATTGCTTCGACGTTAGATCATTTATACGAGTACGTTAGGACATGCCGGTCTATACGCGTCTTGATTTCACTGTTTATTCATTACGCATTTGTTAATGACACTCCTGCGAATTTTATGTATTCTGATTGATGACGGCGTCGTTAGGTTCCAACAGCTAAGACTATAGGAATCTTGATAGAAGCTTTCTCATGAGATGAAGCAAGATGAATGCAAGAAATCATATTTCGATGACACGTTTCGGTGATCATGGTGGGACATTTAAAAGATTCTAGAGAGATGCGAAAACAATCAGGGATTGACCGGATGAATAGGTGATTGCAAGATAATACTTAGATGATGAATTGCTGGGCGTTTAAGATGACGTTATACGACATCAGCTAGGAGATGCCTGAACTGGATGACTCCATGACTTTGAAGGATTCATAGCAGAATATATCTTCGAGACGTGGCAGTAGACGTCAGATTAAAGAACAAAAAGTAGTTAAGAAAGAAAAATAATCACTCAATCAAAAAGTGATGCAAAATTTAAATAATGGGTGTGCATACTTCCGAAAACGTCCTCCAACCGATTTTAATGTAGATTGGTATATACTTACGTATTTTTGTACGCTGATTACGAAAATGATGGTGAAAATTGGCGGAAATTTTATTTTCATGGTGAAAACCTTAAAAAACTACTAAAATTTATGGTTTTTTGATAAAAATACACATTTTATGTCATGTAGGCAGAGCTCCCCAGCACATAGGCACCTGTTAGCTTCATGTATTGTTTTACGGACTTTAAGTATACAGGAAACTATCTATAAATTCCACGTTACTATTGCCTTTTACTCTTTTTATGATGTTTTGTGGTTTTTTCGATTTTTCTCAAAAACTATTGATTTAGGCGGGGAAGTGCGTTGGACATAAAATGTGTATTTTTATCAGATCTACAACTTTTATTTGAAGAATTTCCCGAAATTTTGAGTATTTTACGAGATAAGAGCAAAAAACCATAAATTTTGATGGTTTTTTAAGGTTTTCACCATGAAAATAAAATTTCCGCCAATTTTCACCATCATTTTCGTAATCAGCGTACCAAAACACCAATCGACATCAAAATCCGAAGTTTATCCGAAATAATTAATATAAATATGTATAAAACTTTCTGCAGCTAGACAAACACTATGAATATCTTGAATAAAAAAAGAATAATACCTCAAGCTAATATACGGCAATTAATCATGGATATCAACGTGAATAAAGTAATAATATTTCATAGCCGAATTCTCGGTAATGCCGACGCGTCAGCAGGGTCTGGTTGGACACGCGAAAAACTTACGCAGTCTAGATCAATGCTTCGAGCAAATGTATTCATTTATGCAAATGACTGGCCGTTTTTATTTTCGCGGGCCGTCGGTGGTAAAGGGAAAATCAAGCTTTATCGTGGAGAAATCTTCACGGTCGCGCACGATAGGCGTGAAATCCACGCAGCGCGCTTATTAATATGTATACCGTATGTCGTTGATGGCGTTTAACTTCGTACCAGTTCGTTTGCGATGTCGACAATCAACGCACGAATCTGAGAAAGCGGCTATTACCTATTTATCAAACAACCTACTCGGCACGCTATTTTAGTTCGATAATTTTCAATTATAATGGACGTCGTGTAGTTTATGTCACGGCATTATAATTGGATATTATAACTTGCAAAGTGATTTACGCCAGTCGGGTAATGAGGCGACGAATTGGAGCATTGTCTTCTTTTATATACGTAACTTTCGGAAAATATTACTATATATACGGCACAGAAATTGTATTACGGAAAATAACGAATTTTAACTCATTGCAGGTCCTATTCGTCTTCTACACGTTCTTTTCTGAAAGTTTTTTATATTTACTGCCTCTTGTCACGATCAAAGTGCAGATACAATAACTCCGATTGGAATATCACAACATGATTTTTATATTATTACCTTTCAACCTAATTCTAGGGGTTATAGTATATTACTTTGGTAATCAAGAATTTCAAAAATAAATATCAAAGTTATAGTTTAATTTTTATCAAGTATACTACACAGTCAACCTGTTTCCCACTCCTTACCGAAAGAAACTTATAAGTTTTATATAGCACTGTGTATTCCACTGAGGCAATGCAAGGGTCTTGGATCGGGAATAAGAATAGTATCGAATATAGGATATTTGGAGTCACTTTGTCACTTTTGTGCAGTGAAAGATTATAATGATCGATTAATTGAAAAATTTCAATTTCCTTTCAGAAGTCCTACTTTCAAAACTTTGAAAACCAGATATCAGATTTATAATCAATCACTTCAAGAATTCCAAATTAAACATCAAAAGAATAAACCAAAATATTTAAAAAAATTCTTTCACGCATTTTGTATTCAGTTTCAATTTTTAAAATTTTGTACGTTTTTTAATCATAACATATCTATGATTTTAGTGAATTTAGTGACCTATGAATACACATGAATGAATCTAATTGTTGTGGGTGGTTCGAAACTTAATATATGTATATATATATATATAGTGTATAATATCCATGTATAAGATAATTTTCTAAATTATTCAGCCAGGAGATACACAAGATAATCGGATTTATAGTCGAACTAATCATATTTTTTGTCGGTACCGACACATAAAAATAAAGATTTTATGAAATCGACTACTAAAAATAAAATGTTGAGAATTAACGAAAATGTGTCACAATTTAAAAAAAAAGTCAAATTTATGAGAATTGACAAAAGTGACGGGAGAATTTCTAAAAATATGAGATCACAATATGATTATAATGGCGGATATTCAATTTTAGTTGCTTGTCACGAAAATATCGAAAAGAAAGTTAGGAAAATACGAAATAGTTTAAATAGTATACGGTGTAGATATATTTTTATATAAGTTCTACCATATCCTACCATTTATATAGTAGATCCAATTATTTCGTTTTCATCCATGTAGAGATACAACAGTAGCATGAAAAGAATAACATTGTAAAAATAGTACATTTTAAAAAGTCGTGCGCGAAGTTGGGATTCCCATGCAATGGTTATACATTATTAAAGAATAAAAACTTACAAAATTTACAGACAATATAAATAAAAACAAATGAAGATTACGAATAACAAAGTTAATACAAACGTGGAAAATGATGAGAGGATTGGACTGAAAAGAAACTAAATATAATACTTTTGACTTTTAATTTCTCGCAATGTAAATGCTTCTTTATTGTTCTAATTATAAGTTTTGTTGGACTGTTTCGGCTTGAAAGTATACGTATAATCGATACGAATCAATGTTGCATTTGTTGTTCAATCGTCGATATGAATCGAATTGAATTTCAAGATTTGAACAAATTAGTTTATAATTATAGTATAAATTTCGCCAAGAACATAGAAAAAATAGGCAAGGACTCAAAATTTGATAAAAGATTGTCTAAATGTCTACTAAAAATTTTTCAACGTCATATATCATATGAAAATTGTTGAATATCAATAAATGACCCATGACCCAACGAGAAGTTATCTGATGCATTACTGACAACGTGTTTTCATAGCATTGGCTATCCAGTTTCTGGACACTGTATATAGTACAGTCGTACAGTATTGAATTTCCGAGAGCCCGTAACTATTATATCCAGTTGTCAGTATAAAAATACGAAATATAAATGATATATACGTATCGTGAATAACACAGTTCTTATAGTGTCGTGATAACAACTATTAATTCTTAGAATTCCGGCGCAATAAATAAAAAAGAAATATAATGATAATAATGCGATTAATAGGGTCGTGAATGGCTGTAAATTATCGAGGGAGTTTCCGTCATGGCAGGAAGCGTCATTTCGATAATGCATTGCGGCATTTCGTACTTGCATGTACGCATTCCGGGGTACTAATGAAACTGCAAAAGTATAAAGTAGCAGTAACCGGCACGCGTGCCGAGAGGTTACGGTAATTACGTGAGATAGATAATGACAAGTGTCAGTGACATTATTTACGGCATTACGAGTTTGCAAGTATAATTTCTATATACGTATTGCCGCACGCAACCGGCGTGTGATATTAATATATACTATGTACAAGGGTGGCTCATTATTATTCAGCATTCAAATGTACGGACGATTGTCCACGAGACATGAAATGAATTCGACTTTTAAATATTGCAACATTTTGTGGTATGTTTACGACGCGTTTCGGTCGTGTTGAGTATTTCATTTTCGAGATTATTCGGCTGAAATTAAAATGTGTGTGATGAATAGTAACGGACTGTTTAGCTGCGAAACTCCACCACGAAATTAATTGTTATTATTGTTTTGTTATTTTCAATTTAAACGAAAAAATATTTTTTAGCAGCTTTTTTAGCGTTATCACGCCTCGGACTGTGCTTATACCCATCAGGTAGAAAATCGTCCGGGTAAAATTAGATTGCTATAAAATTAAAATAGGCCCTGGGCAGCGATGTGTAGTAAAAACTAAATAAAGTAAATGCCGTCTAGTTTTTAGACAGAATCTGTGATTTTACGATTAGAAAACCCCTAGTAAAATATGAGTCCAGTTTTTGTCTAGTTTCTGTCCAGTTTGCTTTTTTCCCATGTTGAAGGTATAGGATAACTGGGCAGTGTAACAGAAAACAACTGGACAAATTTCTACCAGGGACTAGTCAAGTATATATGTCTATAGTTTCTGTCAATGTATAGCCACGAGAGCCACGAGCACATTCAAAGCATAACCTCATTTGCTATGTGTTGTTGAAATGTATTAATATTATTGTTTTCGGTCGCTTACATGAACCTGTTGTCTTTATCTATTGTATTTTATAATGTAGATTCATTAGATATAATCTTCTGCTCAAGTAGTTGAGGGTTATGTTACCCAAGTTACTATGTAGAATTTCCGTATAGCACGTTTTGACACGTGACAGGTTAAAATAATATTAGGGCTAAACTGGAGTGGCACTGGGTAATGCCCTGGACTTTTACTCTAACTATAGTTATTTTTGGTGTAAAACTAGACCATGTTTTCATCAGTAGGTTAATTTTCTTACAGTAATAACTGTCCGGGCACTACCGAATTTGTGTCCCGCAGTATGTCTAGTGCCCGATTATTATCAGGGAAAACTATATCCAGTGCCTTTTTCTTAAACAGATTCAATTTCCATCACCTGGGTAATTGATCGATTATAAGAGATCGCAAGATGAGTAAAGCTAGTATATCGATCAATATTTTTGGTGCAAATATGATACCTGTGAATTTACATTCCTTACCACAGTTTTTCTTCGTTTAGGAATAATTGAGGATTACAAGAAAAAACAATGTCTATAATGATTTTAACGACTTGCTAGAATTAGGACTATAAGCCTTATTGTTAAAGAAATGAAAAGTCCTGAAAGCCCGCGTCGGCTGAAAAATTAACGTGACATTCTTTTCATGAAGAAACTTTCAAAGTCACCTATATAGAACTTGGATGCCCTTTCAAGTATTCATAGTTGAAATTTCGAAAAATGGCAGTGCGGGAATTTCGAAAGATCACGCAGGGAAGCGGGTGGAGAGAATTTCACGGTGCCGAGGAGACGGTTTGTCGTGTAGCCGCAATATGGGGAATTGCGTATATATGGAGATTCTCGACAATCTGCCGCATTGTCAGGTTGATTTCGAGTCTAGCGGGGCCAGTGCACCACGCAACGCTATTTCGTTTTACGATTGGCTGCTGCTGCCGCTCCGCTACGAGTCGAGAGATGGCCTGTGATTTATGACGGAGAGAAGCGTACATAACTGTAGCTCTAAAGTCGGGTACGTCCCGCGGACCTTTGCGCGAATTTGTAATTTATTGTAGTGCGAAATTCTCGTATTGTTGTTTTTTTTCGTATCAGAAACTTTTTAATTTAAATCGAACTCATTTTTTCCTACGTGACCTTCAACGGATTTTACCGATGGCTCAGTCAGGATTACTATCCTTGACAATGATTATCGAATCATCAGCATGGTCTAACCGCGAAGATAAAAAACTCTTTTTGGCATCCAGGCTCTGGTCTATAAAAGTCAGGTAGACATCAGGATGAGATGTGTACCTCTGATAGGTCTTGAATTTTTAACGTTCTTTAATGAAGTTCATTTTTTAGACTCCTTATTACTAAAATATCAGAGTACTGATGAGGACGTCCATCGGAAGTCCATTGTGCCCGTATAGAGGATCTAGAATGAACTGAATGTACAATGATAAATGCGTAAGTAAATCCAATGTGTGTCCAATGTTGATCCATGAATGAAAATAAGTCGAATCATGGATGTCCAGTGCTAATTGGATAGAAATGAAGCAAATGATTCAGCAGTTCCTCAATTAAACACACGAGTCCTTCACAGAAAGCCTAATCATCCCGATCCATTTCTATCATTATGACATATATCGCATTCATTTTCAAATCCCCCATATACGTACATCCACATGATTGACTCGTTTCCTAATAATTATACCATAATTTCACAGAGCGTTTGTCCAGAGCGCTAAGCGCGAAATGTGAGAAACTTCCTGACTAGTTCTGTCGAGTTAAATTACTAATCGGCGCGCAATAGCGCTCGATAATGAAAGTCTGTAGTCAGTGAACTAAAGTACGTATCGTGAAAAGACAATAGCAGTGGAAGCGAATGAAAATAAATTAACCATAAACCAATCGAAAAATCAATCTCAGCCCGGCTCGTTTCAAATTCCTTCAGGTTTTCTAGGTTAAGATTTACCTTTTTTTTCTCTTGTACACGTCGTATTACTGCTTGCTGCTAGGTGTATTTTCCGAAGCGTATTCGACTGCCACTGAGTTTAAGCCGTTGTCTCCCTTGTATCGGACACAATAGCTCACCGGCGATTTTCCCGTCGAGTGCCGCTTGACAGTTTACCACCCCATACCCACCTCTCTTTCTCCTAGTCTCTCTCTCTCCTTTCTCCCTTTCTCTTACTCACTTTCTCCTCCTCTCCAACTTCACGTACCGTGGGTTTGTCCATTGCGGAGACGATGCCTGCGACGCCCGCGGTGCGTCGGAACGCGGACGCGACTCCCCGCGTCTTGACGCTAAATGACGCGACGTCAAAGCCCCACAGCATCCGCAAGAGAATGCTGTGAATAAGGCACTATATCAATCGCGAAGCGGGAGAAATGTCACGCACATCCCGCGCATTAAACCGCAAATACTGACGAGGCGTAATTGCCATACGCTGCAAGAATTACACGCGCACCCATTATTTCGAATCCTTCTCGAAAATTTCAATGTCCAGCCAGTCTAATGATAACGACATTAGATAACGGACACTGTAGACACATGTTCAAACAATGGCTTTATTATACGCGGAGTTGGCAGAGAAATTGACATTCTAACGAAGCTGTCGAATGTTTTGCTAACGCCATTTATGCGAAACTATATGCGGGTGAATGATAATATAATAGGAATGCACTAACAATACGCACGTTAAAGGTTTGTGTATTCTTTGTATTTATTACAGAAAGTAGAGCAATGAACTCGTGAATTTACGTTACTCTCGAATTTTGAAAAAAACTTATGGAACACTCCAGGATATGTTTGGGCAGTACATTTCTTCATCAATGAGATGGTGAACGTCATACATGGAAGCACGTGATGAATAGGACCAATCCTTCATTCTTTTTTTTTTAACTTTTTATATTGAATAAAGGTTGAAGTATTCATTTTCCCTATAAGGAGTATTGATTATAACAACCGCATGAATTTGCGAATACAAGTAATGTTCAAAGTTAATAAGATGAGTATTACATTTCAACGTGTACGAGGCGCAGCTTTGAGAAAGATCAGACTCGGTAAAGTAGTAGTGGTGGCTGATAATTTTAGGCGAAGCCCAACTAGATCGAGTTCACTTGTACTATGCAAATTAAAGTCACTAAAACTACTAAGCTACTACTAAGGTATGCATGCAAACTAAGGTAAAAGAAATCAACGTCATACCGCAATTTCTGACAGTGATCTTGAACGCAACGATAAGACATGCGGGTCTGGAATGATTAATGAAGATAATTCACGAAAAGTTTATCTTTTATTCCAACGGCCCATTCGCATGGAAAATGGTTTTGCCTTTGGGTCCCGTTAGAGATGAATGGCCCGGAAGTGAAAGTTAATTACTCGAAAAATGTCGACTGTCAACTCGGAAATGGAGTTGAGTGAAATTCGTTTAAATAAACGCAAACAATTACTACGATTTCTAAACATATCCCAAGTACGTGCGAATCATTTGCACTGTGAATCCAATTCACCAACTTTGGGATTTATGTATCTCGTAGAGAATGCGGTTGCTTGCGAGAGCAAAGCGAAGACTTTCGACGTAAACGCACACGCGAGAAGGTTTACAGCTTATTCCTGCGTGGCTCCGGTTCAACTAAGCCGCTACTCCGGGTTAATTACTCCGTGCCATTAACGTTAACTTTGTACGAGCTCGCACGAGATCGTTCCTCCGGTTACACAGGCAGAAAACGCAAAACTTAAGGAGCAGCTGCCGCTGCAGCACTAACGGCACCAGCAGCTCCAGCAGCGAATTACAAAGGGCCTGAATCTTCAGTCCTTTACCCGTGAGCTAATGCTCTTCAGCTCTTTAATTCCGACACCAGTCGAATACAGGATGCAAAGCCTTTCTCAGCTTTTCAATGGATTTAAAACTTTGGAAATTTCTCATGTACCTCTGCGCCAGCGATCACTGCGTCGCGGGTGTCTTAATGACATCGTCATTCTCACCCTTATTCGATTGCTTGAAACAAGTTAATTACTCTTAGATCAGATAACTGATACCACCGCCAAGACTTATATTTATCTATTTAGCTGAGGGGAATGTACCCGTAAGAACGTTCAAGTTTTAGTTTCCCAGCTAATGCCATTCGGAGACTTTTATACTAAGGCGAGAGGGAACGAACGAGTGGTTTTAAGCAATAAGCATAAAAAGTTCCCAAGGAGTTCATTTACCTTCGGTTTGGATGGAATTCTTTCGGACTGCTTCGTATGGAATTGTTATATGCTCTATTTAGATATATTAGGAACCGTGGAAGAACTCATTAAAAATGATCATTGGTCCAGCTCAATCAAGCGTGGAGAGGAAGGTGATACTTAAACCATATACACTTTCCAAATCTGATCTGTGTGTAGAGCCGATTATAAATGTTTTATTTAGAGGACATGGTTAGCAAAGATCGGATCTAACAGTACGCCTCTATTTTATTCAAATTCAGACCATTAGAGAGGATGGCTTCCCGATCCAACTGGCATTTAGTCTATGCGTTCAGTCTATTTGATGCATAATTTCAACCATTATATGTATAAAGAAATAAAAACATCATCTCGTCCAAAGATTCGTAGGAAGTCGTTTCCTCCGAAGCGTTAGTAGTAGATGCGATTAAACGTCCATTGATTAGGCAACCTATTTATATTTACCATTGTACATCTGCTGCAAGTCTATTATACATCCATTTCAAATGCAGTGGACCTGCAGTAAATTGGACATCCGATTGATGTATTGCAAGTCCAGCCTGTACAAAGAATGTTCGTGCATGTGCCATTTGGGGAACCTGGTTTACTTTGAAACCAAGATTTTTTCATCAAATCTGAAATTATATTTTGACTCACTTGTCAGTATACTGTACTTATCTTCTTTTTAACTGTCATTAACCAGACAAATTGATAGGGTTACCTTTTTTATTTGCTGGATAAAGAACAATTTATGCATATTAATGTAATCGCCGATTGTACCTTTATAAATGTCCAACTATAGTTTGATCATAAAGCGTCTATAATAATAATTTTAACTATTCCGTTGGTGAAGACAAACTAAACAGAACTATCTCTGTCATAGAGTGAAGAGCCGATCGTCAGTCAACCATTAACAAATGCATTATCAAGATCATTAAATACGCGATAGTGTGGATCTCAACATAATAAATTATTACGTACATATATATATGAAATAGGTTTGAAAATGGAGCGACAGCCTACTCTCCATCTAGGATAACTCATTTAGTTGATATTCAGAAATTCTAACAGCAGTGATCCAAAATACTGTGCTATTTTCGACCTTTTTATAAACAGGTAAAAGTGATGTCTAGCCAGTATTGTTTATTTCATTTATTTATTTATTATTGCTAAAAAAAAAAAGATTAATTTTTCCAAAACTGTGTCATCAAAAAATACTAGTCACGTAAAGATCTACGCATATATAGGTATATCATTTGAAAAATATTCAACTCGCATTTCTTTCGCTTACCGGGTTCGCGAGTCGTATTGTCACATTTTTTTTCTTTTCTCGCACGAGTGCACGATGATGGAAAATTGCTCAGTAAGAAATCGCACCGTCGAAAACACGGAATCACAGAGTCTCTCTCTTTTTCCCTCTCGACGTCCCTTTTTAAGCTGCTGCAGCCGTGCACAACCTGTCCCCAAACTACTTTTCGCTGCCTCTTTTCACTGGCGGTAGGCCGTTCTACTTTTCTTTTTCTCTCTTACCTCATCTTCACGCACATGTATATACTTCTAGTTTCACTTTCTCTCTCTCTCTTTCTCTCTTTCTCTCTCTCTCTCTCTCTCACACTACGTTTTTTTCTCTTTCTCTCTTTCTCAATCTCTTTGGTCGTAGCGTGAAAAAAAAATCTATCGACATTTCTGTCTCCAGCTTCCCTTCAGCTCTATCTCGCTTCCAGACACGATGCGGATTGTACATCAGTCTGTTCTCGAGAAATGCACCCCTTCTTCCTTTTTTCGATACATGTTCCCGCAACGGAGACGTCGCTGAAGCTTTTAGCGAGTTGAAAGGATCGTCGGACACGTGACGATAACATCATTTGTCGTCGATTAACAGCGAATATCGATAAATAATATGCGAAAATAATTTCGAAACGAAATTATATTGAAATTATCGATTAGTATTCTATCGAAGTGTGCCAAACGAGCGCATTAAAATGAGAAAATTGAGAAATTATGGAGATGGGCATTGCTTAAGGCTAAAACGAATAATTGATGGAAAATGGAGAAAAATGAGATTCCTTTCGAAATGTGAATTCGCAAGAAGGGTTGAATCTTCCGTATATGGTACATAATGCATTTACTGTGCATATGTATATCCAGATAATGTATGAATATCGATCACGGCATATACATGTGCCCGATATAAGAAATATTGAAAGTCAATAACCCGACGTTCAATTTCATGAGCTTCATAAGTTTCATTGCGATTTTTTATAAAGTGACGACAGCTTATTAAAACATTTTTTATAAAATATTTGTAATTTTTTATACTTGATGATGATTGATATTTATTGCACAGTTGATACATTTTTAAATGCGTATAGCATCTACACGAATCTTTAGAATACATATACTTTTCTGCCTTATTGTCCTACCAAAGCAACTTTGAGCTTTGCGAACCTGACACCGATCGTGCACCAATTTGAAATGTTTCGTACTATGACAAAAGAATTTTGATTGTTAACGGATGGAAACGTTGTAAGTGCGATCCTTGTGACTAGACAGCTGATAAATTTACATCCTTTTTTATGTAAAGATTTTAGCATTTTTTGTAGCTATTATACTAGTTTTGGGACAGCAGATTCTAATCATTTGGCTGAAATATTTAATTTTCCATTCTGAGGTAATTAAACAGAAACGTCGCAGTGTCTTCAAAATCACTTGCAGTTGTCTGCAGTTCTGAGATAATGAACTACAATGGTCGCAGCTGTTTTAAAGTTCTTTGTAGTTGTTCGTAGTTTTCAGATAATTCACTGTTAATCCCCAAGTCTTATATTGATCTTCTCAAGAGTTGGTGGTAACTTCATAATTACAAACAATAATAACATCAAGCCCAACGAATTAAATCTACGCGCGATTACGAAATAAAAGGTCTTAATTTACATCCATCAACTATATTATTAATGTTTTATCGTACAAGCATAAAAATGATGATGTGAATCACATGTAAAGTTCACAAAATCAAAAATTGTATAAGATTCACGGCGACTTCCGATATATATATTTAGTCGCGATTGTTTACACATTTCGTTAGGTTAATACGTTCCAATTATAAGTTGCCAACAACCTGCTATGTATATAAGATGTTGACTTTTCACCTAACGATAATTTGAAATTTAGTAGTACCTAATTAGGGCTCAAATTATTTCTTAGCCAAGGTTGTAGGCCCTTTACTGCGGCGGTTCCCGAGGATGGCTGTTAATTAACCACGACCTCTACAAGCCTCCTATCGTAACTGGATACGCGCCTCCGACGGAGCTTAATCTTCCAAATAGGCTGCGTAATGCTGGGCGCGTGCTGAAACATAACATTTAAGGACCGGAAGTGCCCGGAAAGCAACCTTTCCCAAGATCCGGCTCAAATTTCGAGATGTCTTCGCTTATCAATTCAAATTTTCTGAGTAATGACGAACTTGTAATCAAGCACGTTAATTATTATTATTATATTCCGCAGAAATTTAATTATCAATGAGTTTACCGACAAATAATAATAGCTGGCTTGTACGTAGTCGTATAATATTTACTTGAATTATTTCAATCTTCTCAGAGAAGTTGAAGTCAATATTTCGTTATCTGCATTTCAATACATAATAAATAGTAAGTTTTCTCAAGTGAAATCAGCAACACAATAAAAATGATAGAAATGGAGAATTACAAAAATTGTTTATCTCTTGTAATAAATAATTGATAATAATGATAACGAAATTCCAATGGTTATGCGTCTACATACATATGTGTTCCTCAGTAAAAGAAATGTTATTAATAACATTAAACAAATAGTCAGTTGTAATTTAAGTACATTGTCATTGATAACTTCTCGTGGTTTTGTCTAAAAATATTTCATGATTTGAGTATTAACAGTTCTACAAGTTTTCATACACCCTTGTTGGAAATTATACCAGTTTATGGCCATTTTTTTGGGCTCTATTACTTGGCCAGAAAATTGGGCAGAAACTGGTGTTATTTTTTACTAGAGCATATTTTCAATAATATTTAATGATCATTTCTTTCCACCAACTTTTTAAACTATCTTTCATTTTAATTATAGTTTTAGCAATATGTTTTACTATTTTAATACATTGTTCACGAATTTCCATCAATCACTGATTAATTTTTTCGAGATTTTGTTAATAATAAATTGGGGTAAATTTTTTTTATTTTTTGCCCGCTAGCCACACAAATATATATGCAGTTTTCTTTACTTAGATTGTCTTTGTTATATATACTTATCACATTTTTCATTAAATTCCTTTGATTTCATACATCCATCAACTATAAATAAAATATATTCTTCATTATTTTTGGTATAATTGGAGCTTATAAATTACTTCGAAACTTTTCATTGCTTTTATTTTTTGTAAATTTACAAATTTTCGGCATTTTTAATAATGGCTAACATTTTTTTTTTAAATTCATAGATCAGCATAAACTTTTTTTTTACGTGAGGAGATTTAATTTTACTATTTACATTAAATTTATATAATTTTATCTTTTGTTTCTTAGGCAGTGCAGTTTAATATTTATCGCTTTATTCATTTATTCATGTATATTGTAATCTTTAATCTTTAATACTTTTTACTAATTTTAGTCAATTTCAATAATTGTACAAAGTCTTGATTTTAATTAATTGTATTTTCGTTCATTTGTCAACATTTCTTTTTTGCTAATTTACTGCCAATTATTTTATTAGATTTTTTGTTTAAATGGGAATGATTTGTAATCAAATTTTCCTTTATTTACTTTATATCAAAATAATTGTTAATATACTCAATATTTTACTTGCAAAAACTTGTTTGAACAATATCGATATCAAAACAATTTTTATTACTTGAATAAAAGTAGAGTAGAGAATGAACCCTATAGTAGATAATCGCATCATTTATAACTATACTTTTGTTTTTTGAGAATGAAGGATTGCATAAATTACATAAATATAACAACATATAAATAATATATTTGCATTCGTGACTTTCATGGTTTACTCGTTCACTTTTCCAAGTTTTCGAGTTGCCGTCTCATTTAAAGCAGCTAACTACACTGTTTGCGGAACGTCGGCATTTAAGTTACTACTAATCTAGCGATAATTCAAAAACTTGATAAAGTTTACAGTATAATATATTTTATTTTCAATTGCAAAGTCGTAATTATATTGACATGTTTAGTGTAGTCATTCATTAATATTTACATTTAAATATTCAAAAGTTGTTGCCTGTTATATATATACTACAAACTATATATATGCTTCTTCCCATTATATAGTATTCCAATAATATTTACGATTTATTCATCAGGATTGCTCTTCCTTGAATTCAAATCCCAAAATATTGATTCCAAAAGAAAATCAGTTGATTTTTTCTTTCTCGTGTGTTCAATTATTTTTTTAATATAATTATTCAAAACAAGTTAAGGAACAGCAAATTGGAACCAATGTCGAACATATAATAAAAAAAAGTTATATTTCAACGGAAATCTTTTAAATTATATATGCGATCTAATATATTGTGACTTTAAAGTGGTTGTCAACTAGAAAAACAATACGAATTCATAAATGAACGACATTCTCCATTGTCATCGATTTGCTATTCCAAACATGAGCTTATTCGTGAAATCAGTAGAAATTTAAGGTAATTCGATTTCAGAGATTTTCAGTAATCGAAAATTTAAAATTCTACTCCGCTATATTTCGAATATCTGAATTTCAACAAAGGATTCATAGCCAGCTACTTCAAAAACTCCCAAATGCTGATTTTAAGTTTCAATAATTTTAAGTTAGACATCAAAAGTGCAAAAAATCGTTTTTCTTTGAAATCGTATTCCATGATTTAGCGCCAATGTAAATGCGCAATGCTGAATTACAGAAATACGAAAACAATTATACTATCACAACATGCATTATCACCTACACCAGACCATTCACGAATACTTACGTTTATAGTAGAGTAGACAATTTTAAGTAAGTGGGGCTTAAATGGGTCAATAATTAATAAATTAAGCTTAAATTCTACTAAAATTGCTTTAAAAGGAGATGGTAAAGTGTCAATAAATAATTGTACTAAATTTATGTGATAAATTAATCTCACTGTTTCTAGTATGCTTTATCAAGTACAGCAGTTGAAAAAAATTGAGATAAAAATGATTATATACACGACATAATTATATAAAATAAAATGAAAAAGTCATATATTTGAAAGTCAGTTGTTTTCACTTTTTCTTCAAAATTAAACAAAATAGCCAAGAAACAGATGAACATGAAATGCAACAGATGAAGTAAAGTGCATATAAGATGTAATGCTGTTAATATCGGGGACCATATATTGAATCGCCATCTTGAACTTTTCAGATCTGAATATGTAAAATATCCATAATTATATAGAACTCATATGATCAATATTGAATCAGATTCACACAATGTTATATATAATAGCGATATAAGGTACGCACGCATTGCACAGTAGCCATTATGAATTGATAAATTCAAAATGGTTATCATTTTTATAAAAAGCCTGTCAATACGTATATATAATCCTCGTAAAGTTCTAAAACATCTTCTACGAACATTGTTTGAAAAAATGATCAATTGTGAATAATTTTGCTTCATTTCCTGGTCTTTTTGTTTCGGCCATTGCCTATATTATTACCTACTACCGGAATAACTCGTCACACTCGCGCATACGCACATGTATTTTATTGATGGTAAATCATAAAAAGTGAACAGAATTGAACCGTAAAATAAATCTTTTTTATTTTATTTTGAACAAATTTTTACAAATAATCGTTTTACCCAATTTTCTCTACGACAATCGATAGAGCACGCTTAAAAACAGTACGAATATAATTATCACGTAAAATCGTGAAATTTTAGATCACTCAGATATGAAGCAGAGTTAGCCTACGGAGGATTATTGGAAAACGAAGTTAGTCAATCATTTTTCGACTTTCATGATTGTTCATTATCATTTCATTTCTGGGAAACAATATGTAATCTTCCGAACTATTTCATGATAATTCATAATCACTCATTATACTTCGCAAAATTTACTTGATTGCAAAGTGGTCAATTCATCCCCAGTTTCGAATATTCGCCAATTGAATGAGGGAATGGAAAATCGCATCTACAATATTTCCGGCTTTTCGGCGATTCGGCAATTTGAAAAAAACGTCACGTAGGGATATTGGTGTCACGCAGATAGAATCTCGAAGAGCCTGAACGTTCTCGCCTTGTTTTCCTGCAAGCCTTTTTTTGCATCTCTTCCTGTTTCTTTCTGTTTTTTTTTTCTTATTTCTTATTTCCCTCTTCTACCTATAGCCCGGTATCCCGCGCACACCCCGTCGGTACCGCACCTTTTCACACTCTTTTCGCCGAATCTGCTGCAGCGGCGGGAACGCCTTGTAAATCCGATTTGAATTTGTAATGACGTCGCACGTGTATATTTCTATACCAAGTGCGAAGACGAGACCCGACTCGACACAGTCACGTTCCCCTCGTAAAGCACAATTTCGCGGCGTGGCGCGATGCAGCGTATCCGGGATTGGTCGAGATCCTTTAGCTACACCTTACCGGAAAAGGCTTACGCTAGAGAAGGGGTGGCAGGCGCAATGTTCCTTGGCCTTACTTCCACGAGGACGATTGGATTTGGTCACTTTTGACAATAAATTATACGTCTCGACTGATCCACTACTCGGCGAGATTTATTGCGCATTTGAAATTTTCCCGGCGAGACGGAAGGTACAATCGTGGAATAGGAACGAAAGCACGCTGATGCTTTCTTTGTTCATGACGATCCTACCTGGCATTTACCGCAAGCCAGACCACCCTCTAAAGTTTTTCCTGATGTACACAGGTGTTTGCTGCTGTAACGATTTTATCGTGTTACCTTTATGTATAATTTTATTATCAACAAACACATGCTTGATGCGTCAATAACAAAACACCAAAAACGCGCAATTACTTCAACATGTCATTATCTGATGTAGTAAATATATTTACTTGGAAATAACAAATTTTTCTTTCAGTGTATATCGTTCAATGAAGAATAAGAAAATCATTTCAAAATTAAGAAACAAATATTTTATTAATATAAAAAGAACGTCGATTTATGTATGTCGTAAACGAACAATAGTAACACAGACATATACATAACTAAGGTATAAGTTGATCGTGCAAGAACGGAATTAGAACTAATCTAGTACAGCAAAAACGAATACATTTATAACTCAAAGCTTCACCATATTCTGCGACCCGCATGCGGTTCTTTAGGCACTTTGAGAACCCAGCAGGTTTTAATCAAGGGGTGAAAAACATAAATGTTAGAACGTTCACTTTCATTCGTGTGACAAAACCTTAAAATAATATTTCATCGGGGCTTTTCTTACATAAATCATAGAACACTGTGTTACTATATCGACATTTTGTTTCCTGATTACACGTTATCTCATATGAGATCGTTTTCTATTACGAAATTGCCATACGAACAAAAAGTCGGTAAATAGGACAGACATTTTTCCGTCTTCGAAAACAAAACATGAAAAAATATTTTTAAAGTAAAAAAGTCGTCTTAAAGTGAAGAAAAAGTCATGTGTAAAATTAAAGTGCTATGCATTTCATGCACAGTACATGATAAATGAAGATTTCTTATTATCCATAATTATTCCTAAACATTATTACACTTGTTTACAAAAAAGTTGGCTAATTTTTGTCCGTTACTACATGTACAGTATTCAATTTCTAATAGACGTGCAAAAATGCTATAAATTTGAAATTTTACGCCCTAAAATCGATGCGTAAATTGAATTTTACGCACACTGTGTAGTTTTCGATACTAGTGTGTAAAAGTATTACACACGGGTGTCGAACAATCTTTTCTGTAATTCTGTGGGTAAAGTCCGATTTTACGCAATGTATTACTTTACGCATTGTGTGTGCAAAAGTAGCGCCATTTTACGCACCAAAAACTGTGCGTAAAATCGAACTTTCCGCACAGATTTTATTATAAAAAGGATATTATTTGTGAAATTGAGAATGATTTGTATTTTCTGCTTAAAATCTTACCTGAATTTAAAATTTATGAATTTAGCGTGTTCAATGTTTCAGTAGGTTTACAACTGAACATTTCTTCTCATTATATGGAAAAAATCATTTATGTTATTCAATCAAATGTATATTTTAAAATCTTGAATATAATGTAATAATACATCATTGAGTATTAATACTTTATATATCTAACGTTTACGTTATGTGTACGTATTTATAAATATTATATGTTCCTTATTTGTTTAAAAAAATAGTAAATAGTTATTTGATGTGTGTCCACATTCATTCCGGTTTTATTTTAAATATTACTAAAATTCTTTTAGCATCCAAATGAGGAAAGAAAGGAACGAATGCTGCGTCATGAAAGTTCTCACGAAAAATAACGACTTTGGAAGGTGATATGCGTTTTCACGCCTTTGCTTTGCCCTAAGGTGCAGTACGAATAATTTCGTAGATCCCACTCCGCATAAGTCTCATTGGAACATGGGAAGACAAGTAAAAGTAAGATTTGTGACATTTTGTTATTTCTACATTTTGAAATAAATGGTGAAATATATCAAATTCCCCAGCATTATTATACGTGTACACAAAACATATACGAAAAATATTGTGATATTTTAATACCTTATTTTTTTTTTTTTTTTATTTAATGCAGATATTTGCGTGTTTGGCGTATTAATATATCTGTTCTCAAGTAGTGAAATGTATGTCTTATATATACTCCTTGACTCAAATCTAACGAAATTAACATAAAATTAAATATGAAATAATTTCTATTGACTGTCAGTGAGAACGGTTCTATACGTATTGTGTCGCTACGGATTTCACGCAAATCTGGAAGAAAAGGGAACAAATCTGGCCAGAATTCCTGATAATATATTGTTTTAGTAGTGGTAAAAGTGGAGTGGAGTGTGTTGCTTAAGTTGTCAAGACTTGAGTCATCAAAATTGCACTTTTCATTGCGATAGTTAA
>JAPYZR010003319.1:0-14462 GCA_030522945.1 Trichopria nigra
AAGATACCGGAAAATTTTTTATTGCAGTTTTGGACTCAGAATGATCTGAAACGTGGAGATTTCATGAAAAAAGTTGGTGGCATTTTTTTTCGGATGATCAAATTCAATACTTCGATCCGAACCTCTGGTTACGGGTCGAAGTAACAAGGCTTCTAAAACCGTGGGCTTTGTCAACCGTTGTACAAAGGATTTTCAGTGTCCTGAAGCAATAATAACTTTATATTTAACCCTGGATTCGTCAAATTTTAACCTACTATGGATCAACGGTGTGGACACCTCAATATATGTTAACAGTAGTAGCGTTAAAGTGATGGAGCGTGTCCAACATCGTCTACTACGTATTATATCTTGCTTACAAGTCTGAGTGCTCTATGGACTACAGGGACCATAATAATAACTATGAGAATGATGCAACGGATGCAACAACCTTCAATCTATACCCTCGCTGGAGTCTGTGTCAGAAGAGCCGATGACCTCATTTTCCTTCATAATAACTCTCAACCCGAACTATAAATTGTGCTCCACTTTATATGGCAGGCCCTGCCATATATTCTGTACCTTCCTATATATTTTACGTTCACGTGATCCTTTTTATATACCAATACTCAACAAAAAATACGCTATTAATGCTCCAGTTAATCGTATATATATGCGCCATTTGGCTAATAAGTTGGCTAACATAATCAACCATAAATTCGTCATCAAACTATCATTTCGTATAGTATAAAAAACAGCGCTTTTTGAATATAAATAAAATTGTTATATATTTGAGTGTTAAAATTGAGTTTCACTATCTTAACAATTATTAAGTTTAAAATTGTTTGTCTAAATTATATGTATATTATGTTTTTAGTATCGTTTTTTATGTTTTTTATTATATTGGTACACTTATTATTTATATGTATACACAATGTACTTTGATCAATGGATTTACCCCGTTTATAATAAAATAAATAAATAAATATATCGTTCATATATATCTTATAATTAATTAAGTTATAAAATACCCCCCCCCCCCCCCCCCCCAAAAAAAATGGCGGCAATCAAAGCGGATTATGTATGTACTACATTCTCGTTTGTGCTTTATATGCGTACATATATATACCAACGTCAAAAAAATCTTGCGCCTTTGCACCTTGACCGTAAGTCCGCATCAAACGATCGATAAAACAGAATCGCGATTGTTGGGAAAACGGGGACGTGCCCGCCGGACGGGGTTCGCGGGTGTTACGGGAGAAGCAGGCATAGAAGTGAGGAGAGCGAATGAGAGAATGATGGAGCGAATGAGAGTGGATTGGTGTGATAGAATGAAAGGGAAAGAGGTCAAAATAGAGAGGATAGAGTGAGAGGAGGAAGGAACGTATGTACCTATGTACTAACTATACTCACACACTCGAAAATCGGCAAATTGGAAGTGGGAAGTGGGCGCGAAACGGCGGTGTGGAGAGCTGCCAAGTGAAAGACAGAGGTGGCGACTCGCGATCCGGGAGAGTGGAGATATATAGAAAGAAAGAAAGAGAAAAAGCATCGCGGTCGCGTTGTACATACGGTGGCGGAGCGCGGCGAAGAGGCGAACGGAAGAGAAGGGCGGAGTGTGTGTGGGTGGCGACGGGACATAAAGAGGATAGAATAATATTCGCGGTCAACGCGTCCTCGAATTCCTTCCGAATTCGCGGCTTTAATACCGGCACGCGAGGATGTAGGTAGGTAGGTGTAGTGATGCCGAAAAAGGGCGCCAGGCATGTACGCGAATCCGGCATAGCCAGAAGATGCCAGCCGGCCGTCGAGGGGACCGCGAAGCCGGAACTCAGGACGAAGCGATTTCGGAGCGTGCACATCGGCGTACGCAACGGGAGACGCTGGCTCTCGCTCAAGAAACGCCTCGGCCTATCCACGGACGAGGATCTCGCCGTTTACCTTCTTGATCTCGCTGATTCCATCGTCAGGTAAAATATAGTCGATTGATCCGTTCACTTCTTTGTTTCGAATTCGTCAACAACCGCGTGGGGCAGCTGTCATTTGGTCGGGGATTCCCCCCGACTGTCATCACTGATCGCCCCCCATTGACCAGTCGCTTCTCAGCGTTTGACAAGTGGCGAAGTTGATATTCTGTGGCAGCTTTTGCCACGAAAGCGCGGGATTATCAGGTTTGCAATATGACAATGGAAACAAGTCATTTATTAAATATGCGTATATATAATTCATTGTATTTATATGTACTAGACTTATGCCCGATCAATCTCACATCTTTAAGCAGAAACAGTTTAAATTCTCATGGTTGAAAACTTTCGATCTGGCATAATATGCTCCATAATCGCATAAAATATTAGAAGAAAACACATTGCTTTCTATTTATAAAATTTACGGTAAAGATATAAGAAGCCACTGGTTTCTGTGGTAATTTATGTAAATAATGATGATATACATAGTTCGTATTAAATAATTTAATTTTGATACAAATAAATAGACGAATCTTGAATTGACTATTTCTTTACAGGCGAGATGGAAAGTGTAACGATGCAAAAACATGGAAGGTGGAAAAAGATAAAGAAAATGTTGAGGGCCGTAAAGCAGAAAGTTCATCAGTGGAGGTTGAAGAGCCTCTGCGGCGCAGTCCTAGGAAGCAAGTTCCAGCGGTGACTCCTGATGCCGAAACGACTCAGACTGACTCTCCAGATAGTCAACAACAGCAACTGGAAGCAAATGACGCAAATCCTCATGAAAGACGCAGTTCCAGAACGAAGCGCCATAAAAGTAAAGCAAAACATCATAAGGAAAAGCGTAAAAGACGAAAACATCCAAAAACGAAAGATGCTGCAACCGATGACGAGATTGAAGAACCAAGTTCGACGATTTCGCCTTTACAAAGTGAAGGAAAGGATTCTACCAGATGTGAAGAGAGGAATATAACTGAAAATGGTACTGATGATGTTGTAGAAGATAAATTTATGGTCCAAAAGGAACTAGTTGATTCCAGTGGAAGTAAAGCCGAAGTCTTAGATAGAGTAGCATTCTTAGACAATGTAAGTAGTAAAAACAAGGAGACTCAGAACACGTCTCAAAGTACAAGTAGAGAAAACATACGGGATATACCTCATTGTGTGGGAGAAGAGAGCGCACAAAATTCTGTACAGAATGATCTCCTTGAGAATCTTAATCTAGAGACTAAAGAAGTGACTGCAAAGTCTATTGAGGAAAAGTCAAATGTAAATGCTACAATTAAATCGGTTGCTGAAAAAGACTCAACAAAATCAATATGTCATAATAAAAGTCGTGACATTAATTCCACTGAAGAAAATGCAGAAAATGCTGATATAGAAGATCGAAAAACAAAGAAAAAGCGAAAACGAACGAAACTTGAAGTTGAAAATGAAAATAATGTAATAACTGAATCGAGTGAAGGCCTTGATGAGGCATACAAACATCGCAAAAGAAAGCACAAATATGTAGGTGAGCACAAAGTCAAGAAACATCACGACGTTCGGAAAGCTCCGCAGGACGGAATCGTCGTGTTGGAAAAAGAACCAGAAGATACTACTAAAGAACCGACGCCAATTCCTGCAGATGTGCTTGTAGAACAGATTTTGGAAAGTGCCATGACTGAACCGCAGAGATTAGCTATTAAAATAAAGTTATGCCAAGATTGTAATAGTCGACATCTTCAAGATGCTTGTCCTTTAACTGTACCGCAATATACAATTAAGGATTCCGTAACTTATGCCGAGTGGATTAACACTCACAGTGATAATTCTGAAGTATCAAAAGCTATTAACACAGATGATCCAATGTCAGAAGGTTATGGAAAAATGCAAGATGATGGTTTTGAATCAGATGAAGAATCTGCTTCTACTGAACAGTACAAATCGAAAATCAAAGCGGAATCTGAAGAAAAGCAATTATCAACTGATGTCAATAGACCACTTTTTTCAAGGGATTCTCTACCCGAGTGTTTTAAGTTGAAAATAACAAATTCTGAACATGGTTTAGGAGTTTTCACCAAGAGCCTTGTACCAACATATGCACAATTAGGACCTTTAGTCGGTTGTCCTGTAAAGGAAATGGATATACCTGATGATTTTACTATGCGTCACATTTGGGAAGTAAGGAGCTAATATTATACTCTTAATACATTGAATAATTATTTAATGATTCTACATAAATATTAAATGAATGGTTTGTATTCATGTCAGAAATTTGTTTAAAAAAAAAAACTAAAACATTTGCTTGAGTCGATTGCTTAAATCGTGGATTGTAGAGAAGAGAATAAAGTCAAATTTACAGTAGAATCGTATTTTAAAGAATGTTATTAGTTAAATCATTTATACATATTAATCATATTAACAAGAAAACAACCTTAAAACTAAAAATGATGAAAAAAAAATATTAATAAATTATATATACAGTTGTATTAAACATAACATTCTTAATATTTACTGTAAAAACATCACTAATACTGTAGTAAATGATTTTATAATTAGTTTTTATAAGCGAAAAACACATGAAGAATCATAATCATATATTAGACAACATATAATAGATATTCTGTCGATGATAAAAATACAGACCATTCGTCAGAATGCTCAAATCAAATTGAAAAAACTAAAAGAAAAGAAAAGTATTTGTGTGAATATAATATTGAAATGATTTACAAAAATATCATGTTTGTATTACAGATAGACAATAAAACTAAAACCACCTACATTAGCACTACTAATCCTTTAAAAAGTAACTGGATACGTTACATAAGACCAGCAGAAACTAAGGAGGATAGAAATGTTGCCGTAATTGCTAAAGAAGGAGAGCTTCATTTGATTACTACTCAGAATTTGTCTCCGGGAACAGAATTGACTTACTGGGCAGATTCCCAATCGTCTGCTTGGACAAGGAAAAATAAAATTGATAAAACAAGTAAGAGAACATTACATAATTTATCAATGTATATTGCAAGATGTTTTTTTTTTTCATAAACAATCGTATTTTAACATTTTTGTAAGTGTCAAAATTTTATATATTTCTATATATCTCTGGTGAAAATTAGAATAAAATTAATCGTAAAACTTTTAGTACTATACTTAGTCTAATTTTTTGAGAAAATAATCAAAATTTTCATAAAATCCGGTAAAAGTATTTCGCCAGATAATAATGGTATAATGAATATAAATAAAGAAATGAAAATAAAAAAGTCAGTAAAACTAAGGTCATCAATGTGATTGCAGATTGCGGAGGGTGTAACTTAAATTTTTCTCATCCTATATATTATCGCCTTCACTGCTGTATTTTTCATGACACAAATTACAGTCTTACAATTAGAAAATACCACTGCAAAGTAAGTCATGAATGTTAAATTATTTATTTTATAATTACTGAATATACAATATTAAAATTTGAGCTGAAAATATAATTTTGTTTTTATTCTGAAGGTTTGTGGTGCTGCTGTCTTGGGAAAAGATAATATAATGAAACACGCAGCTGAGCTCCATGCGGGTCGTGGAGCGTATCAGTGCCAGTATTGTAAAAAGTTCTTTTTAAGACTCAACTACCTTGAAATGCACAGAACTTATGGATGTTCACAAAATCCGCAGAGATCTCGACCACTTTGCGATTTTTGCGGTAGAAAATTCTGTCAGCCACAAAAGCTCAAAGTACATATTAAAAGAATGCACAGTGGTTAGTACCGATTTTACTTTTTATGTTTAAAACCAAATAAGTCAATTTGACATTTATATATATTATTTTAATTACTATTTTAAAATAATTTATTTCAGTACACGAAATTTTGTAGATTTAACAAAAAATATAAATCTTACCTGATTTAAAAAAAAAATTGTCATATGTATAAAATTAAGTCACTTTAACTAAACTAATATTAAATAATAAAAAATTCCTTTAATCGTAAAAACTGTAATAAACATTTTTTTTTTTTAATAATTTTTATAAATAAAATTTAGTACTAGTATATGAACAGGATTTTTTGTCATCCTTTTTCTGTCAATTATATTTTTTAATTTTGTATTTATCTTTGGACCGACGATACCAAGAAATTGCTTGTGAAATTCCTTCTTGAAAGTTTTCTATAAAATAATAAAATTTAGTCTTTATAGAACAAGAAAAATCCACTGCCTATATAACGCTTGGTTATTATTATTAGTTGTAGGAATAGTAATTTATTCATTCCTTTTAATTTTGTATAAATTGTGAGGAATACATACATATTCATAATTACTTGGCAAAGTAACATTCAGTGCAGTAACCAGATTTGTAGGGCAGCCAAGCGAGCTGCAAAAAACTATAAATAAATATAAACGTGATAAAAATTGCATGTTGCCCATATGTAAGCTATACAGTAAATAACTACAATAAATAATAAATAGTAAACTTTACATAGCCCGACCTGGCCCACTTGGTTATTAATAACTGATAAATTCAATGGAAAAACAAAAGTACAATGTATAGAAATATTTAAGGGGCTGCTAATGTCGGTATTTAGCAGCCCCTTAAACAGGAATATAAGCGCGATCAAATTTAATGTTAATAGTAATCTTATTTTTCCTTATAACAAACTTTTCTAAACATACTATTAAATGTTATTTGTAGGTAAGGAATAAAAATTGATCGGCCGATTAATTTTTATTTCTTATTGGTAATAAATAATATACATTGCATTAGCCTATGAGACTGATGCGAATAAGTACTATAAAGTTAATAAGTATTACTTTGTATTACATACTATTTTTATTTATGTACTATTTATTTCACACTACATATATTTTGCTAAAATTTGAATAATGTTTTCTTAGATATGTCAGAAGTGCTTCGAGAATTTCAGTGCAAGCTTTGTTTGAAACTTCTCGGTTCACGCGCCGCTCTTCAACGGCACATGAAAGAAGTACATCACAAAGACGTTGTTGGAGCAGCCACTTGCGATCGGTGTGGTAAAATGTTCCAGAACAAGAGCAATTTGAAAATTCATATGTTAACTCACAGTGGGGTAAAACCTTTCAAGTGAGTAAAAAATATTTACAGAAAATATACTTTTTCAGTAAGTTTTAGTAAATGTTTTAAGTAAATAAACAATTATAATACAGCAGAAAAAATAATATTAAAGTAGTATGGGTCGAAGTAATAATTTACCAGGGAGTTGGTTGTCAAATGTTAGGTTTGGAATATAATTATTTGGAAAAGACAAACCTCCTTGTTATTAGCGAATTGTAATTTAATAGTTTCGTATTGTGTATTAATTTTGACCAGGTAATAGTTTTCTGCCGATTGTGAAGTCTATTCTTTTAGCAGATTGAAAACTTAAGAATCATGCAGTAGACCTACGGAAAGACTACGTCACCCGAAAAAAGAAAAATTCACATGATTTCGTACATATTTTTGGTCGCTGAAAAAGAATTCGATGAGAGAATTGTCTATCCTACATCATCAGGTTTATTTTATTTTATTTTATTTTTTTTATATGACATGTGCTCACTCTCCACGGGCTATTTTTTTGTTTTTATGTTTATTACATACAATACGGATAAAGTAATTAGATTGTGGATAAAAGGAATATTACAAAACATTTTTTCATCAGATCACTACTTTTTGTAATAAATGCAACAAAAAGAAACTAAAAAAAATTAAATTTTTTTGCTGTTTTTTTTTTTTTAAGTTAACGATCCTACGGATAACTTTTCTCATCGAATTCGTTTTCAGTGACCACAAATACGTAAGAAATGCGAAATATCTTTCCCGGGTGACGTAGTCTTTCCGAGGGTTTACCCTATATATTGTTAAAAATTAAAAGTGATCAAATATGCTAATGCATGAAAATGTAATTATCATCAAAATATAATTGTTTATTTTTACAGATGTAGGGAAAACGGTTGTAAAGCTGCCTTCACTACAAAACAGTGCCTACAATTTCACTATAAGAAGGTGCACGGACTGTCAGAAGACATGATGCCACGGATTGAACGTTCCGTTGCTTACACCTTCGATGCGTACAGCGGTGGATTGGTTGAGGATACTGGAAGGGGAAAAACGCCGAAGTTTAGCAGAAATGATTCACAAGTAAGCTTTCATAATTATTAGATAGATACATTCAATAATACATCTTAGAGTAAAATGGTACCGAGTACATTTTTATTTTAATATCCATTCATGTTATATTAATTTTTAATTACTTATCGTTCGTTTTCATTTCTTTTTTTCTAGCCTGAAAACAGCAACAGTTTGCCGTCCTTGGATGACTGCAGTTCTGAGAACAGTATGAAAACCGACATGGCGGTCAACTCTGTCCAGCAGCCTCCAATCATCGAATTTCAAGACAGCAATTCCACCGTGAAACTCAAACCAGACCGTGACGTGCACACACCTATCCCTCCGTCGACATCCGTATCCGTTACGAATACCGATATTATCGAATCTACGGAAGTGGACCTTTACGCGACTTCACGCTTACCGAGTAAAGGCAGCAAAAAGTGGATGGGTGAATTTAATCCACCAGTTCCTAATGAAATACCCGTTTCCCAACTCTCCGCTCCACCGAGTGATATTTACGAGTTTGAAGAGACCCGACGTGAGGATGAGGAAAAAGACTCGATGATCACGACGAGTCACGGTATGATCGACGAAGCAAAACTGGGTATGAGCATATATCGGCGAACGGAGAGTTCAAATGCCAGTCTTCTTGTGGAAGCTGCTCTCGATGCTGCAGAAAGGGACATCGGAACAGTGTCTAGTCCCATTATGGAAGATGCCGATCGTGAAACGACCTTATATTCGATCTCGAATCATTTGCACTCGCCAATACCTCAACGTTCGCCAGAGACCCATCTGGACACGTACATGCAGCACCAAGAAGAGCTGATGTCACCTGCATCCGCCCCAGATAACCGCCATACTCCACCGAATCACATGCATGTGGACTACCATCTTCATCGACCCATTGATTACATTAGTGCAGGAAGTAGGACGCACAGTATAGAACAATATCTGCATCATGAAGATGTGCCAAGGGTCCCGTCACCAGGTGGATACATTCACGTTTCGCAAGACGACTTGACGTCACCGTCGGCGACTCCAAACACCCGGTATCCAGTCGTTCATCATCATCAGGTCACGGACAATCTTTCCAGTGATGAAGGGGATTCGGTTGCGCAGAATTTAAGTTTGTCCGTTAAAGAGAAGGCTTTGCAGCTCGACTTATCAACGTCGTACAAGTACGACTCGCTAGAGGCAGAGTTCAGTAGAGAGCGTTCGAATTTCGAGCCTCTTGTGCTTAATGGCGGCGAGTTGCAAGGATTGGACATGTCGGCGCGCGGCTTTCATCACAGTTTCGGAACTCAATTGCAAAATACGAGGTATCACCATCACCATCATCCTTTGTACGAGATCACCGAGCGCCAGAGTGTCGATCTCAGTCGCACCGGCGGTTATTCATTGTCTCCGCCGCCGCCTCCGTCGTATCCCCATAGTGACGTTTTACGGGTTGTTAGTTTAGACTTGACTCCTGGTGGACGACATAGCATAGACCTGAGTCTTTCTAGGTCTCATCATCTTCATGGCTCGGGCTCGAGGATCATCACGAGTCCTCAGCCGCCGGGCTCGACGACGCCGCACATGGTATCCGACGCTGTCGAGGGGCGTATGCTGTCTCCTCCTCCACCGCCGATGCCCGGTTATAATTCGACCTACCCAGTGGGTCCTGCCCCGTATCACCCTCCGAGAACTGGGTATCATCATTATTCGGGATACTACTGAGGATCAATGTACTTAAGGTAGCTGGCTAGGGACCGAGCAAGACGGTCAAAAGCGACGTTTCTAAATTTTTGGATTAGGTATGGATCATACAATGAGTTTCGATTGTTTGGTGTATGTATGCAAATGGGAAACTCAAACCTGAGCTAAGTGTGCATATACAAATCGAAAATAGTACATTACGTATCAATAAGGGTGTAAACGAAGTCATTGCACCGATGGCAGGTTGGGGGGGGGGGGGGGCTTCATTCTTCCCCGCCAAGAGCCCCCAACATCGCCCGAGTGTGTACAATGCGCTTCCGCCCGCCATACGTACGGTACTTTTTGTCACACCTGTATGAAAATGGGCAAAGAAAAAGCCCGGCGGGCGGCAAAAACTGCTCGTTTACCCTTTGCATATGCGCACTAGTGAGATCACGCTCTATAGCGGTAATCGATGCCTTTTTCTGACCGCTTTAGCAGCACGGAAAGACCGCGAATTTATGCAGATGTGACAAAAAAGTTATTTTTTACCGACAATAAAAGATTCAATAATAATTATAGTGTGACTAGATTGATATGTGTATTTTGTCTTTCTTTGTTTTTATTTTTTTTTTTTTTTTTTTTTTTATTGTTTTCTTTTTTCTAGAAATGTGTATATATCCGTTAAATTGTACGTTTTTTAACTTTACCGAAAATTTTATTTTTGTTCTAGATGAAGTGGTTTAAGGTCTTTATATCTAATATAAAGATAAGTTAAGTTTAGTTAATGATTTTTTAAAATGTATTACATCAATCGAATCTTTTGTTCGTCGGTAAAATTGACTAAATCGCCTCGGTCACGTGGAATCATTCGCAGATGGGTATGGTTCCATGGAGAACAATTTAAAGAATTGTAGACTCTGTGGGATTTTACTGATTAATGACATCATTCAACGTTTCCGCAAAATTCTGTATTCTCCAAATCTAGCAAATCATATTTCGACATTTACATTAACAATTCTACTCCATAATTTGGTAGTCTGACTCCCGTGGACCGAGTACCTCCATATTTCCCATATTTTCGGTACCGGGTCGCATGCGCGTAAATCAAAAGTAAAACAAAATTCAATTTAAGATTTTTTACAAATCTTCATAAGTAGGTTTTAGATGGCACACTTCGTTAATGTCTCGCATTTTATACGCCCCTTTTTACGATTGTTGTTCGAAGTTTCGGTTGTTTTCGGCGCTGACCCTTCACGCACGGTGACATATATCTAAGTAAAGAAGAAAGTATCGGCGAATACGTATCCAGCTCGGAGCATTTTATACCCTTTGGGGCTGAAATTTTATTTTTGAGATAAGCGGAATGGTGTTTTTACCGACATTATGAGCGAAAAATGTCGGTCCGTCGGAGTTCTTCCATAATGATTCGAAAGTCGATTATTCGAAAAAGGCATAACGCTCATAAAGGGGTTGCTTCGGTTTTATATATTGCTTCCACTATTAGGTGCAGTCGCTATGCGTGAAGGTGTATCGCGTGATAAAGCAGTTGGTCTAGTCAAATGAGCGAAAGAATGTTTCGATAAACTTTTAATGAAATGCAATTATTGACTATATAATACTGAAAGAATTCTTAGATATAACTAATTAAGTGACGATTTATGGTATTAATTTTTTAAAGTTTTATACAAGGCAAAATTATTACGTAATATATATTTAGTTCGACTTTATATATTTTTGCTTTTTCTTTGTTGATTTTTAGAAAGATATTAGTAGATTTGATAATCTTGATACTCTTGTATATCTTGGATATTTTCATGCAAAATGAAAGAGGTATAATTTCAAATTTTAAATGCATTAACATATGTTTGGAATCATTTGAATCAAGTATCGCTTCTATGTCTACTGTGACAAAAAATACTATTTTACTTATATGCTAAATCTAATAATAAGACATATTGGACGCAAAGACGTCAGATTTTGGAAAGATCTTTTTAAAAAATCGGTGCGATATTGCACGTAACGATACAATTATTAATGAAATTAATAATTTCTTAAAGTATCTATTTTGTTAAATATTTTTATGATTGACTACAATGTTTAAAATTGGAATAATGATCTGAAACTTTGAAAACATTGTTTTCAAATATTTCAAAAATTAGACTTTTAGTTTGTATAAAATGTTGGTGAGAAATAGCTTTGAAAGCCTTCTGTAATATCAATGACTTTTAAGGATAATATCTCTGCCTGAAACATGGTGTATAAGATCATTTGTAATTACTTTTATTATTATTTTGACTTGATTATTATTATATTTATTCTACACAAAATTAATATACTTGCAGTATATCAAAATAACTATATTGAACGGCAAAAGTTTCAATTAGTAAATTTTTATCAATATGTAGATAATTCATTAATTATCTATTAATATATGTGTTGAAATTAATACTATTTTATGTAACATTCTGTTACGTAAAATGAAACGCATAGCACTTAATAAATGAATATTGTTATTATTATTAGGGAAATTAGAGAATAAAAGAAATTAAAAAAACATTCTGCTTACAAATCCACACATTATAAAGTAAAAAGGTTTTTTATCAAGTCAAGTAAAACATTATTTAGTGTTGATACACTTTATTTGATTGTTTTTCTAATAATGTGAAGGAAAACATAAGTAAAAGTTGTTATTTATTTGTATACGAAAATTATTTTTACATATACATCTGCCATATTGAATAAAATCAAAAATACTTACACAACATTACTTACAACATAATTGCATTTTATTGTATCAGTGTTAAAATTGAACTATGGTCTTTAAGAACATTTTTTTAGACAAACTGCTTGTGCGTTTTAACTTGTACGGTCGTTTTAAACGTTATTTTTGTGTATATAAAGGCCTAATTGGAAGAAAAATTTGATACAATTAGCGTAAAAAGATACTTTTATTTTTGTTTTCTTTTTCGTGTACTTTACTTCGAACTTAAATGTTATTTTTATTCGAGTAATCTTTGTATCTGCTTTATTAGATTTATCGTCCTTTTTTCTCAATCACTGAGAATTAAAGCAAAAACCGAATCGGTGATATTGTACGATAAGCGAGAGAATGTTGTTAATTAGCTTGTAGTCTATATTCTATTTTCTATTATTTTAAATAACGTAAATCCATGGCTAAATGAATACTCCTTCGTAATGTGACTTATTTTATACTTCTAATAACTTGATAACTCTCCTGGATGACAAATTCATCGATGATCATTAATCACATCTGAGATTAGCACGTAGTCTCCTATAATGTAAACATACCATAAATCTTAAACACCATATTGATTCTAGCATGTCGTATCATTCATTAGTAGTCTCATATATAGATATTTAGTTAATAGTTTTTGACTTCATGTATTACCAAATCTTCAGATACATTGTCATCCAGGATCGCTGTTGTTAAAAACGTAATCCATTTGGAATGCCTAATAGTAGTTGTAAGTACATACGCACCGTGATACAGTCCATGATATTAATTCCTCCTTTTTCTAGTCATTACAGACGTACGCAATCTTGTGTAATTATATTACCTCCCTACGAGTCGCAAACGCACATCGCGCTTTGGAAGCTGCGAACGTGCGGATTTAGCGATTCGAAAAACTGAACGAACGTTTCTTTTCATGCGTGAATGAAAATATAAGCCGTCGATCGAAATCGATCTAAAACTCGAAAACCAAGTTGAGTAAAAAATCTGAAATTCACGCTCATTTTCAAAGTTTATACGTAGATTCCGCAGATTTGTCGATTAGGCCTCGTAGATTGATCGATCGTCTGTCGATACCAAAGATCTAAAATAAGGAACACGACCTTTTGTGCCAAATCACGTGGCGCTTTTTATCGTTACGTATTATACGTTAATAGCGTTCCGAATCGTTTCATTTTTTTAAATATATTAATTAATTAGCCGTAAAGAACCTCCAATGACATTTCGATTACTTCCATTGTGATATACGAGTCATTTCCCCCTGTCATGCTCTATATGTTAATTTAAAAATTTCGCGCCGTGCTCAAAGCCATCCGTGCACATGCAAAGGAATAATATTCTTTTTGGTCTGTCTGACAAATGTTAGCAGTTACGTATGTAATTTGAGGATTATCCGGTGAAGCAATATTTAATAAGGCTACGTAATGTAGTTATACGATTCCATTATAGTACGATTAAGTGTGATACTAATTTATTTAAGATATCACATATGTATTATATGTAAACCTCGTTTCATTGGTAACACTCTACTGCGAACGAATACCATGCGCATTAAGCTTAAACTTATTATATACTTAAAACGAACCGAAAAAAAATAAAACACAAAACAATAAGTCGTGAAAGATAAAATGAAAAAGTATGCGAATTTTTCGAGTTAAGGCGTAATACGTGAATAAGACAAAAAAGTGGAGTATGTAAACAAAAAAAAAAAAAAAAAAAAACAAACAAAAAACACAAAAGAATAATATGAATATTTGTGAGTACAAAAAGCGGCACAGAATATATTTGTACCAGGTTTATCGATTGTAAGTAATAACGCTAGAATGTAGCATCGAGTAAAGAGACCAAAATATTATTCTCTCCCAAAATACGTGTTATTATTTATTCCTGTTTTGAAACACTGTCAATGCGTTTTACATTTTTCTTATATGTTACATTTAATGTTGTTCATATTATTTGATTTGAAATAAATATTTTCGACTTTAAATTCCCTTGTAAGTAT